>JAJJMB010000989.1:951810-1061897 GCA_023531105.1 Papaver atlanticum | reverse complement strand
TGGTTCCCTTGTATATGCCAGACGAGTTGATCTAGAATTAGGATTATCGACCACTGGTTCCCTTGTATATGCCAGTTGTGTTGATATTAGTCAGACCGGTATCTCCGTCCATTATGATAGGTTCATCTTGGTGGAGGCCTTCAGACAGATATGAGAAAACACCGTTCACTTAGTCAACATCAAAACCAGCTATGTTTTTCTATATCCATCTCTTAATCTTTCCATTGATTTGTTGACTCCGGATATTGATGTCCATAGTGCAACTATCTTAGTAGAGCTCTGTCACTTATATATGAATTTTAGTATACTTGAGTGCAAACTCATATACAGCAATTGGAATTTCGCATCAGGGTACTTCCTCCCGTAATCAATAAGTATGCCAACCAAGGAGGTTCTTTAGTGCATTCCAAGGTTCTGCGTAGATAGCTAGTGTCTGGAGTAAAGGTTTTGTGGGTACATCTCTGGTAAACCCTCCCGAGACTATAACTCGGCCTCTAGGGCCACCTAGGGGTTTAAAGGCTTGTTGCACATGCTAAGTGCAACCGACGATGCCTGCGACAGTGAGTTAGGATTTTATTTTGTAGTTTTAATTTGCTTGGGACTAGCAAATAATAAGTTTGGGGGTATTTGATAGACGCATTTATGTGTCTATTTTCATCTCTATTGTATATATTGTTAGTACCCATTTTTGTACTAATTTTGTTATTTTATCCTTTTGTAGGTATTTTTGGAGAAATAGGCTTTTGCGGAAAAAATTGGCTCGAAAAGTTGTTAAAGGCTCCTGGGAGGACACTTGCTATTCGGACTCTCATTTTGGATAAGGGGTAACCCATTTCCAAGCAGCTGCTAAGCACAGACCGGCACTGGATAGGGGGAGGTCACATTTCTTCTCAAATTTTCAAAACAGATTTTGGCGGGATTTTTTTTACAGAAAACAGAAATTTTCTGTTTGGATTTTGGATGATTTTTAAGACGATTCAAGGGCTGATTTTCGTTGGGGTAACTCTGTTAAGGATAAACAAGTATGGTATGAGCTGTAGAAGTGATTAAACAGGGATAGAAATCCGTGTTGGAGCAAAACAGGGAGAATTCACAATTTGAGTTATTTTCGGTTTACAAAAGAATTTGTGAAGAGTTTACGGCAAGATAGGAGTGTATGGAGTCCTTATTCAGTCCTGAGAGAGTTTGAGAGAGTTTGGAAACCAAGTTAACGCGTAAAAAGAAGATTAAAATCCCATAACGTGCGGTGAAGAAAAAACGAAAATATTTGGATTAACTCGAGTGATTTTGGGGTTTGGTGGATATATATAGGTTGATTCGAGTCATATTTAGAGGTACGAACAATTTGGGGGAGTTTAGAGAAGTTTAGAGCTATAGAGAAGCGAGAAAAAATCAACAGAGTCGAGTTCAGAACTTTCCTGCTGCTGCTGAGAAGAAGAAGAAGACGAAGAACATTAGACCTTCAGAGTTATTCGCAGAGGCAGACTTATTTTCAGTGACAACGAGGTACGGTCGCATCTTCCTGCAGTCACCGAAGCTCTTCAGCAACGACTCGGACTTCTGCTTTAGACCTTCAGCAACTACAGAATCCGCTGCTTAGCACTTTTCACTCTTTTAATCAACTTTTGAACACCAAATATGTATTTTGAGCAAGTGATTAATATGAGGAGCTAAACCCCTTAGCCGAGGCGACGGAGGAAGCCATTGTTCCATGAAAAGTGGTATAATTCTATTTTAATTATTTATTGCAATTATTTTACATGATTATTTGCATAGAACTTAAAAGAAAAATTGGTTTTTATTGAGTAGTTGTGAAGTGTTTTGATGGGACATGCTTGGTTTTAATACTTTTGATGTTTCATGCTTCGTGCTTACAATTATTACTTCAAAAATCTATTAAAGGCAAATACTAGAATCACTTTAAAGAAGAATATTGTATGAATATTGATTAGAGTTTATCAATTAATTGGTCAATGGTGGAATCCATAGTCTCGGTATTTTCTTATTATTGTCAAAACAAATCTATTTAATTTTCGAAAATCCTTCACAAGTTCGAGCAACGAACCTTTTTACCACTACAACTATAAAACGACATCAATGGTACGGAAGTAAGTTCACACTAGCTCCTAAGTCAAGTAAAGATTTTTCTACCCTGTGCTTTCCTATCGTGCAAGCAATGGTAGGGGCACCTGGGTCTTTATACTTAGGAATTGTGGTGTTCTGAATGATCGAACTTACATGACAGGCTAAAAAGGCTTTTTTAGGGACACTAAGCTTTCGCTTTCGCGTACACATATCCTTGAGGAACTTGGCATAAGCCGGAAGTTTCCTAATTGCTTCTAGTAACGGAAGGTTTATGGTAACTTTCTTAAAAAACTTCCATATGTCATTAAAGTTAGATTCATTCTTTGTTGGTACTAGTAGCTGTGGAAATGGGGCTCTAGGAATAAAATAGGGCTTCTCAGGAACCGAATTGACATCATCAGAGATTTTATCAGTCTCCTCAGCTATTGATGGTCCTGAGGGGTGAACTACAGTTTGCTCACTTTCGGGCATGTTTACCTTATTGTCTACAACTCTACCACTCCTAAGGGTTCTAATAACATTCAATTGATTCGATGGTTTTGTACCTACTTGATGAACTCCTCTAGGGTTGGGTTGTGTTTGACTAGGAAACCTACCTTTTTCTCTCAAAGACTCATTTATCAAACCTACCTGGGTTTTTAACTCGGAAATAGCCTGACTATTTTCTTGTCCTATCTTGTTACTAGCTTGTAGACTTAGTTCTACTGATTGCTGAAATTTTGCAGTTTGCTGAGTTAACAACACGAGAGACTCCTCTAGGCTTAGGATTTTCTTATCCGACTGATTCTGAAATTGAGCTTGTCCCGAAGGATTCTTAGCATAACTAAAACCTGGGGAGCATTAGAGTTACTAAACTGACCTTGATTCTGGCCCTTAGACCATGCAAGGTTCGGATGGTTTCTCCACCCAGGATTATAGGTTTTTGAATATGGGTCAAATTTCTGACGATTATCGAGTCTAGTGTTATTATAAAGAGCATTGGCTTGCTCTTCATTATTATGGCCTTCCCAAAAAGGCTCCGATCTACCACTAGTGTGACCCATTTCTAGAATTTCTAACCTTTTAGCTATCGCTGCAATCTTGGCATCTGATTCAGAGCCTCCTTCTACCCTATTAACGTTTCCTCTGCTTAGAAGAATTGTTTTCCGGGGTTCCCTACTATTTTCCCATTGTTGGGTCTTTTCGGCGGCTTCATTCAAAAATGCCATTGCCGCATCAACGGTTTGGTTCTCAAACCCACCTGTACACAAAGCTTCAACCGTGGATATTGTGGAATAATCTAAACCCTCATAAAGGATCTGAACTAGCCTAACCTTCTCTAAACCATGGTGAGGACATTGTGTTAATAAATCATTGAACCTTTCCAAATACCTATACAAATATTCTCCCTCTTGTTGTGAGAATGTGCAGATTTACGTCCTAATCGACGATGTTTTATGCCTAGGGAAAAACTTATTGAAAAAGGCAGATGTAAGTTGTTCATATGTTTCGATTGACTCGGAAGTCAAACTATACAGCCACGATTTGGCTTTATCTTTTAGGGAAAAGGGAAATAACCTAAGTTTCAAAGCATCATCATCTAAGCCTCTAATTCTTAGGGTACTGCAAATTTCTTCAAAATCCCTAACATGGAAATAGGGGTTTTCATTTTCTTTCCCTAAAAAGATTGGGAGCATCTGTATGGTCCCAGGTCTAAGCTCATAATTGGCTTCTGTGTTAGCTAACTTAATACACGAGGGAAGAGTGGTCCTAGTCGGATTTAACAAAGCTTTCAAAGTAGCCATCTCTGGAACTATCGGAGTATTAGGGATTCTCTCTTTAGGAGAATGTTCAACACAGGACTCTCCCAAAATTGGACCTTCTAGATTAAGGTAATCGAGACGCTTAGAACTGCTAGGTTTTTCTTTTACAAATCTACCTAGGGCGTCTCTTTTACGTTCAGGCATACACAAGATTTTCCTAAAATTGGAAGGATAAGCAATCACAAATCAAGGACGACTCAACCAAATCAACCCTATTAATTTCTATCAAACAAAAAGCATGATGGCTCCACTTAGATTGTTTCTAGACCAGCTTCTACTCTTCCAAGAGGCAACTGGGTACAATTTTAGCAAACCTCGTAGGACTAACCGAATAAAGTAAGTCGAAGAGAAGTAGGAGAAGCTCAGAGGAGCTTTGATACCCCCACCTCTTTGGCAATGCTTCCTTGGGTTACAAGGCTGCTCTAATCGACTTATAGTAATCTTCCTGAACTTTGAGTTAGGCTAACAAGATACCCAATACGATCCTTTTGAACGACTTTCCTACAAGCTCGTTACCCGGTCTCGTTCTAGTCAATATTTTAAGCTTAGGTTCGCGTTCGGTATCGTTTTCCTAAGGCGGGAAATAAGAGAACGGTGATGAAATCCGAATCCTTATCTTGTATGGCCAGGCCTTGCCATTTACTAGAAAAGTAAATGTCCGTATTCAGGTCCTCAGCAGATATGCACCTTAAGGAATACAGTAACTCACTGATAGGGGATTCGCGAGTGTTCAGAACCTTACTTGCCGTTCCAGACGGGGGATGAATCGGTTGTAGTCGACTCGGGCCACTGACTCCTGTGTCAGTGTACGAACCCAAGGTGCAGAGACAATATCGTAATTGTCCTCCTTCTCTGCAAACAGTTTAATATTTAAAGATACCCTTCCGTAGGGTATATAAAAATAAAAAATAAAAATAAAGTAATGTCCCAAAAAGTCCAAAAAAAAAAAAATTACAAAATAATAAAGAAACCCTAATACAATTTCTAAAAATAAAAAGTAATAAAATCTAAAAAATAAAAAAAATCTTTTTCTTCACTCCTTTGGATTCCTCTTTTCTTTCCTTCTTTGGCGATGCTTTCCTCTTATAACACTTTTTCCTTTCCTTTTAGCTCTGCTCCAAATCTGAAAAGAATAAAAAAATACCAAACCAGTAAAAAAGAACAAAAATAATATAAAAAATTAAAAATAATCAAAAACCCTAAAAACAAGTCCGCGTCGGCGGTGCCAAAAACTGATGTGTTTTGTAGTTGTAGTAAAAATGATTCGTTGCTCGAACTTGTGAAGGATAACTTTAGACTTAAATTTTAAAACTAAAAATATAAAAATCACTGATATTTAAAACAAACACTGACAAAGTTGATATCAATATTAAAAGAATACTGAGGCTAAGACAACCGGGTTTATCTGTGACGCCCTCTTAGGCTTCATGTGAGTGTCTTGACAAACATATTTTTCCGAACTATGAGTTCCCAATTCCTGGACAGTATCAGGAGGATCGGGTTGTGGAGTCGGGACAGACTCAAGTAATACCTCAGGTACACTGGACTCGAGTCCCAAGTTAGGGACTTCTAATAAGCATACTTGACCATCACTACCCCCAAAATTAGGGTAGTCAGTATTCTCAGACAAACCTCTAATTATTGCTTGAATTTCCGGATCCTCTGAGTCTTTAAAATACTCAAGAGCTTCCTCCAGTTCTCTACCCCCAAATTTAGGGTCATCATTACTCACAGAAAGACCTAACACTAGTGACTGAATTTCTGGGTCTGTAGAGTCCTTAAAATATTCGAGAGCTTCTTCTAGTTCTAAAGTTTGGTCATCTATCTTACCTAAGATAATTGTCTCATCAAATTCATCTATAGAATCACCAAACAAAGTGTCGTCCCAATTATCCTGAACTAGATCCTGAACCAAAGTACTAATCATATTCACTTCCTCTAAATCATCAGAAGGTTGTCTAGTAACATTAAAGACATTTAGTTCAGTGGTCATATTACCAAAGGATATGTTCATAAGTCCGGTCCTATAGTTGATAACAGCATTTAGACGTGGCTAAAAATGGGCGACCCAAAATCACCGGTATTTGATTCTCTGGGTCAGGGACAGGTTGTGTATCTAGGACTACAAAATCCACAGGATAAATAAACTTGTCGACCTCAATAAGAACATCTTCTATCACACCACGAGGAATTTTAACAGACCTATCAGCTAACTGCAGTGTTATCTCGGAAAAGTATGAAGAATAAACCGAGAACATCTTCACCTCTGTTCCACGTAATCATCATTTCTTTTCGAATCTAACTGAATTACCATTCATGTTTTATCCAAACAGGCCCATATTAACCCAGAACCATGAGAAAGTCCAACAGAAACTCGTCCAAATCACCAGGTAATTCCACAGGAGAAGATGAGCAATTCCGGCTAGGAGAATATGAGCAATTCCGACCAAACATCTTGTTTTACTCCAACTCGAATTCTGGCCAATTTTGATCAAAACAAAGACCCATACCAGCCATGTTTAAGTCCTAAGAACAAACCCAATAAATTTTAGGGCTTTAGTCTTATTATAACTCGACCAAATATCGAACCCTAATTCTGTCCTTTGAAAAACCTATTTTCCCGCCAAAACATCAAATTCAAAAGCTTGAAGATGGACACCCCTTATCCAGCTGCTGGGTGCCGATAGCAATTGGGATACTCCTTAGTAATTAGGGTGCCCTTTAGCGCATTTTTGGGATGCCTCCAGTACTTTCTCCCGAGTGTTCAAATGAAAAAAATACACCACTTCTTCGAATTCGTCCACCAACATCAGCCGTCTCTTACCTCTCAGATCCACTTCTTCTCCTCAATTTCTCTACATCACTAAAGTTGCCATGCTTTTCAGTCATAACTTGCATCACTAAAGCCGATATGCTTTTCAGAAAGAGAGGAAGAAATAAAAGCAAATAATAAGAAATAATTCGCCTCCAACAGCAGTTGCACATGAAATGACACTTTATCTCTTTTAAGCGGCGTTTCTTCTTCTTTTGCTCCAAAGTACCTAAAACTAAAAATTAAACATAAGATACATAATTTACAAGAAAACTTAGCAAAGAAAGCATAAACAATAGATAAATATCAAGGTATTTTAGACACCTATCACCACCACCGAGTAAGCCCCGAGAAAATGGTGCTAGTGTACTTAATAATAATGCACGAACGAGCACCCAAATGCACGAACGAACATTCAAAAATATGGACGAACGAGGAAACCTATGCAAAATAGGGAAGAGAAATAAAAATAACAAAATAATAATGAGGCGCCTAAGGGGACCGGGCCCACCGTCCGGCCGGTCCCACATCCCTCTCTTTTATTTTCTCTTATATTATTATTTTTCCTAATCTCATGAAAACTCCTTCATTCGAGCAAACTTCCTCGTTCGAGCAAAACTCTTAGTTTCTTCATATTTCCTCACACGATGAAAATAATATAAAATTGGGAAGAGTATCACGGGACCGGGCCTACTAGCCGGCCGTCCATGCCCTAGCCGTGGACGGTCCCATAACCTCACTTATTCCTTATTTTATTATTATTCCTTCTCTCATCTTATGAAACTCCTTCGTTCGAGCAAAAACCCTGGTTTTTCAATATTTCACCAATATTGCTCAAACTAGCAAAAAGCCAAAAAGACAAATGGTCACATGACCGACTAGGCTACTCACAGAAAATATTAAAATATTATTATTTTGATATTCTCAAAATTTTGATCGCACGAGCAAAGTCCTACTTGCTCATTCAAGAAAAATTGAGAGTTTAAGTCAAGATCAAATTATTCTAAAAATCCAAAATATTGCTCAAACGCACAGCAGAAAATACAAAAATTCTCAGGACTGAGACACGGACACTATAGAAACACGGACATGTAACCTTGACCGACCATGGTCGGCCCTTTGTCTTGCAAGGAGCCGGTCCCACACATCTTCATGATTTGACCTAATCTGTTCATATTTGGTTCAAACTCTTTCCAAATAATTTGGAATTTCATCAAGCGACCTTCAGTCGGTCCCACGACCACCAAGGGCCGGTTCCATGCCTTCTTGGTCGGTCCCTCATCTCTCCATAATTAGGTTTTTATTGCCTAATGCTCAGACGAGCACTATTTTCAATAAATGATTAAATCAGCATTTAATCACCCTTCTACCAACTGGTCTTCAAAGGACTTTAGTGCATGCTCATTCGAGCACCTGGGTGCTACATGGTCAGCCATCATCCCATGAAGTCGGTCCCTCTCTCGCTTATTGATTAATTTTCAGTAAATCATCAATTGATCACCAATAGATCAAATTAGGGTTTTGAATCAAATGCTCTTCAAAACATAATTCTGAACAGATTCAAACACCAAGATTTTTATGTTGATCCAGCAATCAACATTCTAATTAATTATATTTGGTCCGGCTACCAATATTTTAAATTGATATTTTATTTGGTCGCGCTACCAATAATTCATGAAACGAGCAGTATTCGCTCAAATGAGCAATATTTGCTCAGACTAGGAATATTGGTTCAACTATCAATATTTAATTATTCACGTGCGCAATACTTGCTCACACGAGACATATTTGCTCAAATTAGCAATATTGATTCAACTATCAATATTCAGTAATTCATCAAATGAGCAATATTCGATCAGACGAGCAATATTTACTCAGATAATCAATATTTATCATGTTGATTCAACTATCAACATTTATTCGAGAACTATACATCTGTCTCAAAAAACATTCCCAATCCATGAATCATAGATTATTCGTCAATCATGCTCGACTCAACAATATTAAGACTCATCGTCTAATCAAGTCAATAACTGACTAATTAAATATACGTCTGCTTTGCAGACTCCACAATCATGAGACATTAATCATGTCACATGGGGGGGTATTAACTAGGGTTTTGGTCTGGCGGCCTACGGCACGTGTGTTCACCCACGATGAGAATGTGATTAAGTCGTGCAAGCGGTTAGAGGAGTTAGCAAAGTAGTGGGTGAACAATCAACCAAGTCTCCACACGATGAGTAACTGGTTTTAACACGATTTCCCACTTTCCCACTCTTTCACTCCGGCAACCGTCACACTTACTGGGATCAATGTGTCTACTATTCTTATAATATAAATAAGTCTCTGAATCCATAATTGAAACAACAAGAACGCTCGTCTGAACAAAAAATTCTCGACACACAAGAATTCTCATCGTTTGAGCAATCACTCTCAACAGAGCAAATTCAATCAATCAGAACTTATCTTATTTCTTTACGCAGAATACACAACACATCCATAATCCTTAATAATCATTGATCTCACACACTTCTCAGCTTCCCTTCTACAGATCGACCCATCCTCTATTGTGACCGAATTGACTCTGGAACGGCCATTGTATTGGTTTAGGTCGGGGTCCTACAAATTGATCTATCGAACTCAAAGCACTCCCGTGCAGTGCATCTGTTTGCAAAAGGTTAAGGTAATTTTCTTGGTTGAGGAGTCTCCTCCACACGGTCGTCTCTTCACTTTCCTATAAAACCAGCAAATCATTTTCCCCATCAACAGATTGGCGACCACAGTGAGATATTAATCTCTCGGTTACAATCCCAACCTTTACGATGGTTGATCTTAGGTCAGGTTTAGTTACAAATCCTAACCCGAACGGTGCTAGCACTAGCAACAACAACGGTGGTACTCCAGTCACTCCATCTCCCAATAATGGCGCTACTGATACCACTCCTCCTCAAACCAACATCGAAAGTAATACTCTCTTCGGTCGGTCTCCCGAAGAAATCATAGAAATCCGCCTACCATAGATGGTCTTATGAAGGTTCAGTAAGTTCTCGCTAAAAATCAGACTGACATGGCCACAACACAGAAGGAGTTATGCACCTATCTCAAAACTCTCACTGACAAAATGTCAGAGAAAACTATGGACGGGTCGGAAA
Organism: Papaver atlanticum; assembly: GCA_023531105.1. Lineage (NCBI taxonomy): Eukaryota > Viridiplantae > Streptophyta > Magnoliopsida > Ranunculales > Papaveraceae > Papaver > Papaver atlanticum. Next base: position 1,052,046 of record JAJJMB010000989.1, on the reverse strand, counting down.
AAGGAAAAGACAAAAAAACATCCCCGGCTGTTGATCCTGAAATCTCTCCAATTCATTTGGTAGATGATGATGAAGTCCGCAAAGCTACAGACAACCCACCAGCGAAAGAACCATCCAGTTTCATCACTCGTGAAGATTTGGAACGCCTCTTGGAAGACCGTGGAAAACATAAGACATCCTCTGTCTATCGTCACCAACCTCCATACCCTGCTGCTATGGAAAGGATTCCTCTTCCAAAGGGTTATACCTCTCAAATGTTCACACTTTATAATAGAACAGTCAATGCTCGAGAACACGTTTCTCGATTTTTAGAGTCATTGGGCGAGCATGAACACAATCATGTCGTTCGTATGAAGGAATTTTCAAAGTCTCTGACAGGCAGAGCATATACCTGGCATAATAACATCGCACCAGGAAGCATTGCCAGTTGGGGAGAGATGATAAATGCATTCTACAGAAAAAACTTCTTCGTCTCTGAACAAGTCACTCTCTCCGATCTGGGAAGGATGTTTCAAATGAGAAATGACATCCAAATGATTATGTGAAAAGGTTCAGAGTCCAGGCTTTGGACTGTCATGATCCAAATGTTATAGAACAACAACTTGTAGACTTGTGCATAAACGGAATGATCCCGATCTACAGATCTTTATTGGAAAACCTCCGGTTGCAGACTTTTTCAGAGCTTCATGAAGCGGCCAAACGATCGGAATATACCGCACCTGCTTTACTGGAAAGGGCAAAGGATACAAAATCTGAAGAACCATGGGAAACGCGAGGTAGCAGGCGCTTGATCAACAAGCAATATAGCCTCAAACCTTCCACGAATGTTGTTGCAGAAGGGAGCAAATGGAAAGCCGAGACACAACACAAGCATATTTCTCCAGCCCCTCCAAAAGCACAAAGGAAGGATGATCAAACCCGGAACGCACAAGCCCCGACTCAGCGCACGGAAGCTGATCAAGCAGAGCCTGACTTCCCTTTTCCCATTGAAGAGGTGATCGAACTGCTAGAGTTCTGGATCTAAGACGGTGCAATCAAATTACCATATGTCAGGAAAGAACCAACTGAAGAGGACATGGAGAATCCTCGTTATTGCCGCTTTCATAGGTTGGTCAATCATCCCACAAGTAACTGCAGAATTTTTAAGCGCATATTCAAAGAAAAGGTAGAATCAGGAGAGCTTAACTTGGGGACTGAAGGAGTACACAGAGACCCTCTACCGGTCATGACTTTCATTCTCTCTGAACCACCTGTCAAGAAAGCAGTACAATCCTTAATTGAGTGTGCTTCTAAATTGATGTACCTATCAAAAGCTCAAAGGAAGGACATGTTCGCTGCATTGAATCATATCATGTCAGGGAAGCGTTTATCAATTCAGGAAACACTCCCTGAACCTCCAGTCACGGACAAGGATATGTATGATTAGGGACTTCTCACCATATTCCATCTCAAAGGAAACAAATTCAAACGAGTGTTGGTTGATGTTGGCACTGTTGTCAATGTCATGCCGTTGAAAACCCTCAAAGCTGCTGGTATCACTTGACAAGAATCTACTCATGCTCCACTTTCAATCATGGATCATGAAGGAATGCCTAGAGATGCTTATGGCTACATTATTCTCAAATGAAAGCAAACTCGGCCTGGACAGAAACCAAGTTTTACATAATCCGAGAAGATCCAGGGTATGATATGGTTCTCGGACGAGCATGGGTTCACCCTGAAAAGATGACTACTGATGGGATTCCTACACCCCTCTCAGACGAGAAAAGCTCTGATTCATAAGATTCAACGGATGTTCCATCAACGAAGCATCTGGAGCAATTCCAAGCTTTGATGGAGTTGAAACAAGATCCCGAGGAAGATGCTATAGCATTTATCAGGAGATTCCGCACTCAGGCAAGTCTCATTCCTCCTCATACGTCCATGTCATCTATTTTAAAACATGCTCTTCTAGTTCGAGGACTCAATCCTATTAGTAACTCTGCCATTACAAGACGTTATGAATGGGTAGCTTCACCATAACAATATTTTACTAAGTGGCTAAATCAAGAACCTCTTCGGATTGAGCATCTCACTGAGACGTTCAGTACTGATATAATGTCCGAACACAACAAGCAATATCCTGGATATTCTCATTTGCATGAATGTCCACATGTCCTACAAGATTGGAAAGATCCGCGAACATGGAATCCCACTATACGAGGAATTCCAAACCGGCATAAGATATTCAGGGCACGAACGATCAAGCCTAACAAGTTTTATGAAGGAGATTTAGTTCTCAAAGAAACTAAGCGCAATCTTCATTCTACAAGGAACTCCAACTGGGAAGGACCTTTCATGATATCTAAGTCTGTTGCTGGAGGATATCACAAATTAATCAACATGTATGGCAAAGCGAACGTGGCAATAATACACGAGACTTGGCTTAAAGCATTTGATGCCTGAGATATTGGACGTTTGAGGCATTGGGGTTCAAGGCACGAACACCCAAAACATCTAAATTTGGAATTTAGGATTTTCTTTCAATGTATTTCAATTCTCCAAAATGTTTGCAATACTTTGTTTCAGTATTTGAATTCAGCAATTTATCAAAGTTCAGTTTACTTAAAGAAAATCTCTATCAAATTCAAAAGAAAATCCCCAATCATTTACTTCTCCAAAATCAATTAAAATCAAAACTAAAATAAAACCTCTCATCTCTCAGAAGTTCAGGGTTCAAGAAATCATGAAAAGGAAACTAAAGGAAATCAGTGAAATAAGATTTTTGCTCCTCTGCAATCTTCAGGTCTTGCAAGGATGCTTTCTCCAACTCCAATTCTTCGATCAACTGGGCGATCTTAGCCACCTTCTCCATCACATCATCATTTGTCAAGGGTACATTCTTTTCGACTGCTTCTTTAATGGCTTCAATTCTCTTACGAAGCCATCCCACATTGAAACCAAGTTTCTCAGAATGGTCCAAGTTGTACTCCCAATTAAAGAGTACATCATTGGTCACAGTATTTCTAGCTCTGGTTCGAATATCATCTATAACACGCAAGATGGCTACTACCTGCATTATCAAGAAATAAACGCGATTAGGATCTTTGGTGACAATAATGTGACCATACTGTTCCCATATTTTATGATATAAACCAGCATATCCAATGGGGACGCTTAATCCAACAACTAATTCATGATACGGGAGTGGCTCGCTGAATGGAGGATCAAGAGCAACCCCTGCATTAGGGTATTTGTGCACCACTATACGAGTCTCAGTCGTTGGAACAGTTTATGCTATCTATGGAACAGTTTTTTCTATCTCTGAAGCGATGGAAACTTAAACTTCGGTCTCTTTAATGGCTCCATGATGTGAAATTTTTAAGTTGTAGTGAAAGTGGTGAGTATAGTTCGTTCAACTCGGGCTTGTGAAGGATTTTCGAAAATTAAATAAAGTTGTTTCAACAATAATAAGAAAATACCGAGACTCTGGATTCCACCATTGACCAATTAATTGATAAACTCTAATCAATATTCATGCAATATTCTTCTTTAAAGTGATTCTAATATTTGCCTCTAATAGATTTTTGAAGTAGTAGTTGTAATCACAAAGCATGAAACATCAAAAGTTTTAAAACCTAGCATGTTCCATCAAAACAACCCACAACTACTCAATAAAAATCGATTTTTCTATATTCGTTCTATGCAAATAATCATATAAAAAGTTGCAAAAATTAATTAAAATAGAATTATACCACTTTTCATGAAACAATGGCTTCCTCCGTCGCCTCGGCTAAGGGGTTTAGCTCCTCATATTAATCGTGTTCTCAAAATACATGTTTATGGCTCAAAAATTGATTACAAGGGTGAAGAAGGGTATACTGTAGTCGCTGAAAGTCTAATACAGAGGACGGAATCGTTGCTGAAGGGCTTCGGTGACTGCAGGATGATGCGACCGTATCTCATTGTCACTGAAAATAAGTCTACCTCTGCAACTTTCTTTTTCCGCTGTTCTGTGTTCTTCGTCTTCTCCGGCAACAGCAGCAGCAGCAGAACCCGATCTTCTTCTAATGATTTTTCTGGCTTCTCTAAGGCTCTAAACTTTCCCCTAAGGTCTTGGTTACCTTCCTAAGACTCGTCCCAACCTTTTTATACACCACAGGCTCTCTAAATCCTTCCAAGAAATCTTTTTTTTTCTCCACAGCACGATACGATAATTCCTTTTTCTCATCACTTGCACGTCTTCTCAGTCAATCCAAGATGTCCAAACTCTTCCTGTGATAGAAACAAATCTCTAAGAAGAGTTTCCTTCCTCTTCTTCACGTAAGTTTCCATAAATAAACCAAGAAACTTGCCCAAAATAAACCGTGATATTTTTAACCTTTTTTTCCGCCTCCAATTCGAGTTCTAGCCACTTTGGATCCATTCCAACACCCTTACCTCGCCTGTTAGGTCCATAGGAACGAACCCAATCAAATTCATCCCTTTAATCTCCATAAAAATCGATCAACAATCCAACCCAAAATCCGTCTGTTTTCTGGAAATTTTCCCGCCAATTTTCTGTTTTTGAAAATGTAAAGAAATGTAACCTCCCCCTATCCAGTCCCGGTCTGTGCTTAGCAGCTGCTTGGAAATGGGTTACCCCTTATCCAAAGTGAGAGTCCGAATAGCAAATGTCCTCCCAGGAGCCTTTAAAAACTTTTCGAGCCAATTTTGCCGCAAAAGCCTATTTTTCCAAAAACACCTACAAGGGATAAAATACCAAAATTAGTACAAAAATGGGTACTAACACTATACATAAAAGAGATGAAAATAGACACATAAATGCGTCTATCACTCCATCAGTAATATCCTCATGATCTTGGGGTGCATATATGATTGTACCACCACTTTGATCCACAACATTGCTTGTATCATCAATATTAACTCCGTTATCCTCAACATCATTGTTTCGCACCTGATAGTGCAAAAATATGGGTCAGCGTGCTTCAATCATGGAATTCAAATAGCAATCATAAAATCTAGCATGTAAGTGAACTAACACTATATAAGTTCTTCATTATACATCCGATACACAAGCAAGTGGTGTAAAGATACAAGAAATACGTGTTACAACAAGTCTGTCTGAGATAGTTTTACACTTCCTTGCACAAAACAACGATCTGGGAGAAAATGGTAAGTAATCTAAGGTTTATTCATATACCATTCTCTTCGTATGGATGTCCTCTACAAGATATCCAAAATTCATAGAAATTGGATAAATTAGCAAAAAGATGTGTCCGAAACATTGAACTATATGACAGCTGAAAAATTTCTGGAAGTCTCCTGGAAGATTATTGTTTCATCAATTTCGGTCCATAAACGTCCTCAAACTCCAAAAAGATTCTTCACTAAAGCTTGGAAATTTCCTAGGAATGAGAAAACTGGGGTAGATAGTAGAAATCCGACATCGGATGAAGATTCTACAGCATTTTTACTAAGAGGCTGAATTCTGAATTTTCTGGTGACGTATTTCGGCAAAACTTCTCATTTATTCACATGGATTTTCATTCAATCATTCACAAATCAGCAATTTTATACTTCTATGGATAAAGTACAAGATGGATACTTACTTGAGTGGTCTCTAAATTGTTCGAGGGGTTGATATTGCCGGCGTCACCATTAGGAGTGTCATTACCTTCATTCGGTTCCGCCTCTTGAGAATTTTCTTCATCACCATCTTCCGAAGACGAATGGGCATCATCAGCGCTTTTTTTTTCCATGATGAGCTCCTCCTGGATATATTAACAGCAATCATTATTATTTTATTCAAGAAATACCATAAATGGCTATGCAAAGGGGCACTTACATCAACTTATTCTTCACTAGAATCAGGAGCCGCCTGTCCAGCAGCAGTGAATTGAAGACCATCAATACTCGATGGAGCGAAGTTCTGAAACGAAGTAACAAACATTGGTTTCGTGATCCTAATTGCACAGATAAGAAAACATCATGGTGGAAGAAGCGCTAACGACTCACCAAAGAAACAGTTGGGGACTTTACAGTATTTGGTATCATCCTGTGGTCCTTACTTCTGGATTCTCCACCCCGAAGGCTTACTACTATTTCCGAGAAATCCACATCCATTCGAGGTCTCACAGCACGATCATCCTGTGGTAAAATATGAAATGATTAAGATATAATTATTATATCTTTATAAAATCATAAGAAGAATACTTACTGGTGAACATCCTGGAAGTATTTTTCGTTTATCGCCGCCAAAAGGATATTTCAATCTCGGCCGAGCGGAGATCATCTCAGTAGGAGGAGGTTCTTGTGAGGGGGTCCGAGCATCCATTACAAAGTCCTGGAGGCGCTCAAGTTGCTGGGTCCAGAAGCCTATATAACCCGGAGTTCCATATGTGGCTCGGTCAGAAGAAGGAAACAAATACTCACGTCCATTCAAGTACGTGCAATCCAAACGAGTCTTAAGTTGCTCAACTGATGGTTTATTCTTTCGAATGTTCGGAACACACTGGTCAAGACCCATTTGGCGTGCTGCTCTGTTAATATTATATTCTTCCACGAGGAACTCTCTATGTATTACCGATACTAAATAACCAGGAGTGAAACTCAGCATGAAAGATCTCTCACCAATACTCAGGTCTGTACCAGACACCAAAGTTGTATTTTTTCCAGCAACATTGGAAGTAATTAACTGAGAAACATGAGGAGGTACCGAGATCCACAGACGAAAGTTAAACTCAGATATCGTTATCTAACATATCAATGAGGTGTGCCTTGAGTCAAGGCTATTTTGTAGACCAACGCATAATCCTGGCATTATCCTTCTCAGAGAGAGCATGACGAGAATTAACATCTAGTCCTTGTAAGACGCTACGAGGAATCGGTGCATAATTCTTGAAGCGTTCCCACATTAAGGCTTGGGGAAACATTGAATTGACATAAGATTCAATTTTCATAAAACCATTAGAGATGCTGGAGTCTACAACTAAGGAATCTAAATTGGAGTATAGCGAACCCAAGAACAGACTACCGATGGGAATTCTCTCACCTTGAGCCATCTTAATAGCAAAAGAAATCACAAATAGCTTCAACAAGTTTCCACTATCTTCAAGTACATCTATGGACAGCCACAAGCACAAGAAATCTGTAATGGTTAATGTTCCATCAACGGGCCAGTCAGGAATTCTATCTCTCAGCCACCAATACCTTAACCATTGAGTATAACAAAATTTGTTGGATAATTGATTAAGGTCATCCATCTTAGTTGTCAAGATGTTAGACATTGCAGTCTCCTCCGCTGAAAGTCCTTCAGGAAGATTACCCGTAACTGGAAGGTTCAACAAAGCAACCACATCCTCCAAAGTGATGGTAAACTCTCCCCATCTGCATATAAAGTTGTGAGTAGGAATGCACCAGCGAGCGAACAAAGCTACCATACCTCTCACATCGTGATAAATAAATAAGTCTCCAGCTGCTTGGATAGACCTTGTCACTTATGCATGATCCAACATAGCTCGGACATGATTGTAACCCAGCATATGTCTCGCCCATCCAGAAAAATTTGCTAAAGGTCTTCGAGAAAGCTTAAACTCTATAAGTGAAGCAGAATAGTGTCCTCCTTGCAGACAGAATCGAATTATCGCTCAAGGAGATACTAATTTCTTCTAAGTAATGTCCCTGGGATTGACAAGAACACGAAATGAAGAACCTGGAAGACGTTTTTCGGGTCTATATTGAACTACAAAAAAGTCGTCATTCGCGTTTGGAGTATTCTTGATCACCGATTCTTCCTTTTCATCGATTGAAGCATGATCATCTGTGTTTGGAGTGCTCTTAGTCACAGCTTCTTCCTCTTCGTCAATTAAAGGAGTCTCATAACCATCATTCAACATCTCTGCAAAGTAGTTGTGACATCCATACAACATTTCTACTTTAGTATGCCATTCATAGATGCAAATTTCATCAAAGCAGTGGAATTAAGCACAACAAAATAATAAGATGCTCGCATCAGCGTCTACGAAATGGTAACTTTCCAACTCTTACTTGTTTACGATTCCACTAACAGTAGTGATTGTGATACAAGATTTAATATTTCAAAACTTGCTCGTTTCTTCGAACCTGCAAAGACGAGCAAAACTCATTATTCAAAAAAAATCAAAACTTGATTTTTCATAAAACCATGAACATAGTTTTCATTGTGTGAATATCCACTACCGAATTGTGAAAGCTCACGCCAAGGCATTATTTCATCATAAATAATTGTCTATGTATTACTGATTATTAAAAAAAATTCTCCCTCATACGAGCATTCGTCTTCGAAACGAGGGTTTATTTCAATTTTATGAAAATTCATACGTCAAAATAAAATTTTGGTTTTCATGAAAGCTCATAAACAAATTTTTTATCACTAGACGCAGGTCTGTGTAAAAAAAAAAATCTCTCCTATTCAGGGATTATTGTTCGTTTCTTAAACTAACTAATGAACGCACGTCCGTTCCTAAAACAAGGGTTTCATATGAAAACTCACGCATACATATGTATCAATATATGTCTATAATTTTTTAACATGAAAAAATCATGGACAATTTTTTTTTAAAAAAAACCGGAAAAAAAAAATTGGCTTACCTTGGTCGGCGCCGGTCGGAATTCCGTCGGCGGTAGTCAGTGCCGGCAAACTTCAAAAAAAAAAAACCCTGCTGCTCGGACGTGGGAGATGAAGAAGGAGAAGGGTGGTTGATCAATTGAGGAGAAAAAAAAAAGGTGTCTCTCCCCTTTCATATCAACGTTTATTTCCAAAACCTAATTCCATATGAATTTTCTTTCTTGGGTCGGGCCCGTATGCTAAGCCGACAAGGATTGAGCGTTCCACCACCCAAATCAGCAGTGCCACACCAATTTATGCTCGCCATAAGACGCTCTATCATGCTACTGGGATGTTCATTCAAGCAATAGCTCGCTCGAACGCGACATCATTGGAGCAAATCGAAAATCCGGTAACATTCTTTTACGACTAAGTTCAATTACTTATTTCGTCTATAGCTAAAAAATAACCATCCAGTGCTGACTGAGGAACATGACTGTCCCTCACTAAGCAGGGGACTTAACGTTGATGGTGGATTTTTGACAAAGGCTAAAATCATAAAATCATAACTTTGCATATTCTGATCCAGTAATCAGACGAGTATGGAGACTCATGTCTATCGTTTAAGCATGAAAGCTCATGCCACGATGATCTCTGACAGAGTATATTGCCTCTCAGATTATCCATAAGAACGTCTGACTGAGTGTATTACCTCTCAAAACATACATGAATATTTCATCAATACTGAACAATTTCAGTAATCACTTTTATATAGAATCTAAAACGATTGGACGGCTCCTAGACAGCTCGCCTGCTAGTATAGAGCGATAACGTCTTCAGGATGTAACAATGTTTTCCCTGACTATATAAAAGACATGTGTATAGAATCTTAATGATTGGACGGCTCCTAGACAGATTTCCTGCTAGTATAGAGCGATAACGTCTTCAGGATGTAACAATGTTTTCCCTGACTATACAGAATAAATATGACGCTTCAATTGCTCATATCGCTCAATTCTCAAATAATCATAATTCTCCTAGACAGCTTGCCTGCTAGTATAAAGCAATCAATTGATCAATTAATTATTTCTAGTCGCAAGATTCATCAATTGAATTCCTAGAAAATATTCTATGTTCATCATAATATTTCGTTACTTCAATTCATGGCTTTTCCCAGTAGAATTCCATGGGTTAGTAATAAATATTCAACATACGGGCATCTGGGCCACCACCGAGTAAGCCCCGAGAAAATGGTACGAGTATACTTAATAATAATGCACGAACGAGCAACCAAATGCACGAACGAACATTCAAAAATATGGACGAACGAGGAAACCTATGCAAAATAGGGATAAATGAGGAAACCTATGCCGCCGTGGCCGGTCCCATGCCCCTCTCTTTTATTTTCTCTTATTTTATTATTTTTCCTAATCTCATGAAAACTCCTTCATTCGAGCAAACTTCCTCGTTCGAGCAAAACTCTTAGTTTCTCCATATTTCCTCACACGATGAAAATAATATAAATTGGGAAGAGAATCACGGGACCGGGCCTACTAGCCGTCCGGCCATGCCCTAGCCGTGGCCGGTCACACAACCTCTCTTATTCCTTATTTTATTATTATTCCTTCTCTCATCTCATGAAACTCCTTCGTTCGAGCAAAAACCCTGGTTTTTCAATATTTCACCAATATTGCTCAAACTAGCAAAAAGCCAAAAAGACAAATGGTCACATGATCGACTAGGGTACTCACGGAAAATATTAAAATATTATTATTTTGATATTCTCAAAATATTGATCGCACGAGCAAAGTCCTATTTGCTCATTCAAGCAAAATTGAGAGTTCAGTCAAGATCAAACTCTTCTGAAAATCCAAAATATTGCTCAAACGCGCACCAGAAAATACCAAAATTCTCATGAATGAGACACGGACACTATGGTGACACGGGAATGTCATCTTGACCGACCAGTGTCGGCCCTTTGGCTTGCAAGGAGCCGGTCCTACACATCTTCATGATTTGACCTAATCTGTTCATATTGGGTTCAAACTCTTTCCAAATAATTTGGAATTTCATCAAATGACCGTCAGTCGGTCCCACGACCACCAAGGGACGGTTCCATGCCTTCTTGGTCGGTCCCCCATCTCTCCATAATTAGGTTTTTATTTCCTAATGCTCAGACGAGCACTATTTTCAATAAATGATTAAATCAACATTTAATCACCCCTCCACCAACTGATCTTCAAAGGACTTTGGTGAATGCTCATTTAAGCACCTGGGCGCTGCATGGTCGGCCATCATCCCATGTAGCCGGTCCCACTCTCGCTCAGTTATTGATTTTCAGTAAATCATCAATTAATCAGCAATAGATAAAAATTAGGGTTTTGAATCAAATGCTCTTCAAAGTATAATTCTGAACAGATTCAAACACCAAGATTTTTATGTTGATCCAGCAATCAACATTCAAATTAATTATATTTGTTCCGGCTACCAATATTTTAAATTGATATTTTATTTGGTCGCGCTACCAATAATTCATGAAAGGAGCAGTATTCGCTCAAACGAGCAATATTTGCTCAGACTAGGATTATTAGTTCAACTATCAATATTTAATTATTCACGTGAGCAATACTTGCTCACACGAGCAATATTTTCTCAAATTAGCGATATTGATTCAACTATCAATATTCGACAATTCATCGAACGAGCAATATTTGCTCAAATTAGCAATATTAATTCAGCTATCAAGCTTCATTCGAGAACTACATATTTGTCTCAACAGATATGATAAATCCATGAATCATAGAGCATTCGTCAATCATGCTCGACTCAACAATATCAAGACTCATCGTCTGATCAAGTCAGCAACTGACTAACTAAATACACGTCTGCCTTGCAGACATCAATTGCGTCACATGGGGGATATTAACTAGGGTTTTGGTCTGGCGGCCTACGGCACGTGTGTTAACCCACGATGAGAATGTGATTAAGTCGTGCAAGCGGTTAGAGGAGTTAGCAAAGTAGTGGGTGGACAATCAACCAAATCTCCACACGATGAGTAACTGGTTTTAACACGATTTCCCACTTTCCCACTCTTTCACTCCAGCAACCGTCACACTTACTGGGATCAATGTGTCTACTATTCTTGCAATATAAATAAGTCTCTGAATCCATGATTGAAACAACAAGAACGCTCGTCTGAACAAAGAATTCTCGACACATAAGAATTCTCATCGTTTGAGCAATCACTCTCAACAGAGCAAATTCAATCAATCAGAACTTATCTTATTTCTTCACGTAGAATACACGGCATATCCACAATCCTTAATCATCATTGATCTCAAACACTTCTCAGCTTCCCTCCTACAGATCGACCCATCCTCTCTTGTGACTGAATTGACTCTGGAACGGCCATTGTCTTGGTTTAGGACTGAGTCCTACAGATTGATCTCTCGAACTCAAAGCACTCCCGTGCAGTGCATCTGTTTGCAAAGGGTTAAGGAAATTTGCTCGGTTGAGTAGTCTCCTCCACACGGTCGTCTCTTCACTTTCCTATAAAACCAGCAAATCGTTTTCCCCATCAACACCGCCGTACATTTAAAATAAGGATTATGTGTAGTAAGTTTTTCCCCATCAACACCGCCGGGTGATCATTGGCGCGCCAAATCGGCATATGATGTATTCCTTGATAAATGTTGTGATGGTGACACCGGCGTAGTCGCGTAGTGGGATAGCCTCTACCCATTTTGAAGAATACTCAGTCGCGATGACGATATATTTGTGTCGCCCTGACGAGTTCGTACTTATTGTCCCAATGATGTCGAGTCCATAGTTGTGGAATGACCAAGGTGTGACGACGCTATGTAACAGTGTATGTGGTGCTCGAATCAATGGACCGTGACTTTGGCATTACTGGCACTTTCTTACGTGCTCTGCCGTGTCAAATTACATTATAGGCCAATAGAATCCACATTCGTAGAGTTGTAAGAAAAGTTTTCGCATACCTTGATGTTCCGCATTGTGGGTTGTAGCTATTACTATCTCCGCTTCCTCGTTGGATAGACAGCGCCGTATCGTATTTCCGTAACTTCTTCTGTACAAAATACCTTCATTCATAAAGAAGTAGGCGGGTTTCCGATGAATTTTCAAAGCATCCTTCCTGTTCTGTGGTAGGCGCCCATGCTTGATGTATTATACGTATGGCTTCCTCCAATCTTCTGCCTCTATGCTGCATACTTCGGCCTGTTGTGGGGGCGCTTGGCAATCTTTACATTTATCTTGTACTGCTGCAGATTGGACTACCATATTTGGCCAATATACGCCTATTCTTTGTAGACGACGATATAGTGGTATACCACCCGTTTTCCCACAGGATTCCTCATGTACGCGGTTTAGAATCTCCTGCGCCTTCATTCTTCCCACGCAGCGTGAAAGTGCCTTTCCGGGTGTTCGGTAATACAGCGCCCCACATACCATGATGAATTGTTTTAGCACCTTTGAGGGAAACAACCTTTCTCCTGTATTCTTGACCAGGTCATCGATGTAAGTCTACCTCCAATCATCTTTCTGCTCGAAGGCCACGTCTTCTCTCCAAGTACTTGGTAACGCTCTTTTCTTTACTACCACCGTGCCTACTTCGGCTTCGTTTAACCGCATCTTTGCTTCTAGGGTGGCTAACGTGTCAGCGTGTCGATTAGAGGTCCGCCCCGTATGTTCTATGACTGTGCTTCCTCTTTTTGCTAACAGCTCTTGGACTTCTGCACGATAAGGGGCCATATGCGCTTCTTTTACATGGAACACCCATGTTACTTGGTTTGTAACGAGTTATGAATCTCCTTTTATGTCTATCGCTCCGAGATTAAGTTTTTCTGCCAATCGTAATCTTAGGATTAACGCTTCATACTCCGCCACGTTGTTACTACACCCAAAGTCTACTTTGAACGCATATGATAACATATATTGCGTGGGTGTTTCAAACACGATGCCTGCTCCTCCATGGGAACCGTATGATGATCTGTCGAAAAACATCACCCATCGCTCTTCTACTTCCGCTTCTTCGACTTTTCCGGGTATTTCGTCACTTACTTCAATTATGTCTGTTCCTGGGAATGCAGCTAGCAAATCCGCGATTGCTTGTCCGCGGACTCCTTTAGGTCGTTGATATTTCAATTCGAATTCGGATAGCTGTGGCAACCATCAGGTCGTTCTTCCGGGAAGGACTGGTTTTGTGGCTAGATAGGAGATTGGGTTGGCTGTTGCGACTATTATAGTTTCATGAGCGAGTAAGTATGGTCGCAGCTTCTGTGTAGCGTACATGAGCGCCAAGCAAGCTTGTTCTGCTTTCGAATATGTGAAGTCCACTTCCCTAAACCCCCGAATGATATAGTAGATTAGACACAGGTGATCATTGCCTAGGTCTTGGGCCAGCAAAGCTCCGATTTCTAAACTGGTGAACGTCGTATATAAGTAGAGTGGCTCTTCCTTGATCGGTGGTCGTAGGATGCGCGTGTTAATCAAACATTCTTTGAGCTTCTGGAATGTACGCTGCTGGTCGTCTCCCCATTTGAACTGTTTGTTTTTTTCTTAATAGCGACAGAAAGGCAGACAATAGATGAGCTAATCCCGGAATAAACCTTATGACGTATGATATTTGTCCAATAAAAGCTTGCAATTCCTTGACATTTGCTGGTGGCGTCATGGTAGTTATTGTTGCTTCTATTTTGCTTGGATCGATTTGTATGCTTGATCTGTGACTACGAATCCTAGGAATTTCCCGGAGGCGACCCCAAACGCGCACTTTAGAGGATTCATTTTAAGGTGATACTTTCGGCATCTATTGAATACGTGCCTCAGATGGTCTAAGTGATCTTCCCGAAATCTTGATTTTACCACGATATCATCTATGTATACTTCCATTATTTGATGCATCATATCATGGAATATGGCTACCGTCGCTCGTTGGTAAGTTGTACCCGTGTTCTTCAGTCTGAAGGGCATCACGACATAATAGAAGTTTTTATATGGTGTTTGAAAGGATGTCTTATGAGCGTCTTCCGCCGCCATTCTGATTTGGTTATACCAGCTGAATCCATCCATGAATAAGAACATCTTGTGGCCGCACGTGTTTTCCACCATCATATCTATGTTTGGCACCGGTAAGTCGTCTTTGGGGCAGGCTCGGTTCAAATCCCGGTAATCGACACAGCATCGGACCTTCCCATTCTTCTTTGCTACTGGCACAACATTGGATAAACATACGGGGTGTTGGATCGGCTTGATGAATTTGGCTTAGAGAAGTTTCTCCACTTTTTCTTTGATAGCGAGCTTTATCTTTTCCTTTAAATTATAGCTCTGTTGTTTTACTGGTTTGTATTCAGACGAGACGCCCAAGTTATGAGCAACCAGATTACTGTCGAGGCCAGGCATTTCATCATATTTGAATGCGAATACGTCCTAATACTCGCGGAGCAATTGGGTTATCCACTCTTCTCCTCTCCTTGTAAGTGTTTGCTGATACACACGCAGCGCGGGTGCTCCTCTAATTCAATATTGATTTCCTCAAGCCCATCAAGTGTCGGATCGATAGTTATTTTCTCCTCAAGTAGGTTTTACATTACTCCTCTTCAGAGGTATTTACATCCGTATCCTCATGCTGCTCGTCCGCTATAGGGGTCGCCTCTACCATTTCTTCGTCTATTGATGACATTGCACAGTGATGTTAATGATGAGAGACTTTCCCGTCTAATTTCTATAAGTGGTAAACATGTCTTCCCTCTGGTCGTGAGAAACGTTTGAATTGGACATCTTTTGCTCCGACCTTTGCTTTTTTTCTTGTTGCGGCGAGTCCCATCCTTGACGGGATGAACACTGACTTAGTTTTCTCTTTCACTTTCTCCATCGGATGAAATTCTTCCTATTTTGGTAGAGGTATTAAATGCTCCGGCTGGACTTCTTGAAGGATGTGAGCGCTCTGATAGGTCCGATCTTCATTACCAAGTACACTATTCCGATCGCCGTTTGAGTTTGTCCTCCGAATCCTCTTACGGTCGTTGCATGCATTTTTATCGCCGATTGTGGTACCCCGAGTAGCTCCAATGTGTGTAATGAAATTAAGTTGAGAGATGCTCCACCATCCACAAATGCTCTTTTAAGTGGTTGCTTGTTAATGAAGGCCGTCAAGTATAGGGGGCGGAGGTGTTCTCCCGGATAAAAAATATCTTCGTCCGTGAAAGTAATGGCCCCTTTAGGCGCTGGATCATATGGCTTTCCTGAGGCGATCGCAGCAATTTTTTTTGACGCTTCATGAATTTGATTTTCGCTAAAACTTAAAGAATCAACGAATTGTTGTGCCAGGACGGTTTGCGCAAACTTGATGGCGATTCTATTTGTATCCAGAAAGGTTATTGCCTCAGATGCTTCGTACGCCTCTTCTTCTCCCGCATCTTCCCAAGGTCTCCAGGCTTCTCTGTCCGCTGGATCGTGTGAAGTCATCATGACCTGATGCTGAGGGAGAGGGTCGTTTTTCATATTTTGATCTCCTATTTCCAACTCCCCTTTAGCTTGCTTCCTCTGGACAATGTAGCGGAGAGAGAAACATTCCACAGTCGGGTGGTGCACTCTCCTATGAAAATGGCAATATCGCTTATGTGTTTTATCCGCTGCAGTGGGCTCTACGGAGACTGGTAGTAAGGTTTATTCTTTGTTCACCATCTATTGATCTAGAAGCCCCACTATCTGTTCTTTGCTGCATGGTAAAGGAGGTGGCAGATTAGACCTTCCTCCATCTGTTCGTCCTCTTCTTCTTCCCCATTGTCCTCGATATGAATTGAAGGCAGTTGTTCCTTTTCCACCTTCGTTCGTTTGAGATCGATTATTAAAGGCTAGTGCGGACGCGGTATTGACAGAGTGTTGTTGCCAGGTGTGCCCAACTCCTCCTGAGCTCATAGTGTCAGCACAATCGGATATTTGAGCCACGGCTTCTTCAACTTCCACAAAGGTTTGGAACTTTAAATTTGTTAGATTTAACCTAAAAATATTATCCATTCCTCTAATGTAGATTTCTACTAGGCGCACCTCTGGGATATTGATGTGATTTAATTTGTTGTAGAAAGTGGTAAGAAAGATTCGTTCAACTCGGACGTGTAAATATTGATTTTAGACTTAATGACAAAAGATGATAATAATATTGAGAAATACTGGGACTTAGGATTCCACTAATTTTCGTATTCATGTGGTTCAAATATTAACTCTAGACAATGATAGCTCAAGTTATATCGACTCTAATTCTTTGCCAATGTAGATTTTGAAAACATTAAATGTAAATTATAAGTATGACGCATCAAAAGTACCTAAGACTAAGCATGCGACATCGAATAAAATCACAATAAATTAAGAAAAATCATAATTTAAATTAAATTAGTGCAAAAAGTCAATTAAATAGAATTACCACAATCGTGAAGAATAGCTTCTTCCATTATCCCAGTGTTTGGTTTTAGTTCCTCATTATTACCAAAAAAAACTAAAGAGAAAAGAAAATACAAATATCCAAACTGGCTACCGGCTCACCGGCTCCAAAAACTCTTCCTTTCTCCCTCTTCCACGATCATTTTTATACGCAATAGGAAACCTACCCTCCATTTTTAAACTTCATGCCACGTCCCTATCCAATCGAATTACGCCATGCGTTAATATTAAATAAAACCACCCAATAGAAAGTTGCCACATCATTTCTTCCAACACATTACCATTTCAATTAATTCCCTCCAAATGTCCGTTCACCTTCCCTATATAGGATTTATCCACTTTCCATATTCCACTTTCTTTTCATGTGAATATATGAGTATTTTTTACCTCATGCACATAATCACGCCCACATTAGGAAGGGAAGTATATTTCATCAATCCGGTCCCAACTGCCCATATGTTTTGATATTAAAATGTATCTTCTGCTCCATATTTCACGCCCTAGGTTGGGCCCAATACATCGTGCGCGTTACTCCGAAGTCCATATTATATAGTTAAAGGTCTAGTTTTAGCCGTTTCCTTGCCAGAGCCATTTTTATTGTTGTATCTACAAAACAGAATAAATATCAAAATTAGTATAAAAAATAAGTACCAACAATATATATTTTCGGGACTAATAAAAACACAAAAATGTATCTATCAAATACCCCCAAACTTATATTTTGCCAGTCCTCGGGCAAAAACTAAGAAAATAAAAATCCTAACTCACTGTCTCTATCGGACGAGTTATAGTCTCGTGAGGGTTTACCAGAGGTGTACCCACCAAACCTTTACTCCAGACCCTAGCTATCTACGCAGAACCTTGGAATAGCACTAAAGAACCTCCTTGGTTGGCATACTCTCATTGACTACAGGAGGAAGTACCCTGATGCGAAATTCCAATTGTTGTACACGAGTTTGCACTCACATACTAAAATTCATATATAAGTGACAGAGCTCTACTCATATAGTCACACTATGGACATCAATATCCGGAATCAAACAAATCACATGAATAGATTAAGAAGATGGAAATAGAAATAGATGGTTGCGAATGGACGTCAAGGCCAAGATGAATCCTATGACCTAATGGATTGAGATACTGGTCTGGACTAATATCAACACATCTGGCATATACAAGGGAACCAGTGGTCGATAATCCTAATTCTAGATCAACTCAGCTGGCATATACAAGGGAACCAGTGGTCGATTTTATTGAATTTATTCCGGTTGGTCTGATGGTCTGGTCTCAATTTTCTTTTCTTTTTCTCTTTTTGTTCAACTTTTTTTTTTCCTTTAATTAGTAACTCAATCACCCTATTTCAACCCAGCAGACATCAACATTAAATTTGTGCAAAAATTAAAAACAGAAGTAATAATATGATTCCGAGATACGGTGAAACTATCATGTTATTTCTAACACCTGAGCTCTGTGCTTTTATGAATAGACTCTATTTAGATGTTTACATCCACTCAGATTGGTTCCTCAACTCCTACAATCAAGATGCTTCCATCCACTTAGATTGGTTAGTGTCATCCTTAATAGGCATAAATTTTTAGGCTCTGGATTTTATTTATTGCAACTAAAAGTTTCTCTCATACCCCCAAACTTAAATCTAACATTGTCCTCAATGTTCTAAAGATAAAATTAAAAATATGAACAAGGAGAAACTGTTACCACTTGAAGAAAAAGAGTTTAGGAAAGATATTACCGTGTTGCAGGGGCATGGGTTACCTCCCAAGAAGTGCTAAGTTTTACGTCTTCAGCCATACATAAGTAAGAATTAATCACCTCGAATCATATAGCAATAACCGAAACAACTGTGGATCATCTGCATCAAAATGTGTTATCACAGATAAAAGGAAACTGCAGCAAAATAAGAAAGTGAATAAACATAGCACACCCTTTCCTAATTTCCTGTTTAAGAAAACTACATCTAGTTGTGGTTCAGGTTCAGGTTCTATAAAGGGGTCTAAATAAAATATTTTCATGGGCTGCACCTCCTCATAAGTAAGATCTGATTTATCAGGTTGTAAAGTCTGGAAAAACTCAAATAAGAACTTAGAAGCACATAATAATAACCTAAATAATTGAGGATCATCTAAGTCAATCAGATTTGACTCACACAGATGACCACATTGAGAGTGATGGTCATTCTTAATCAAACGCGTCATTTCTATTCTCCTAAAGTACTTAGGTTTAGTCTCAAAACTTAATAACTGACACATTTGAAACTCATACGTACCCACAATCGGTTGAAAAATATTTGGTGGAAAAACAAAATCAATCTAGGTATCATAGCCTGGGTAAACCACATCAACCAGAGGATGGGTTTTTAACAACTGACCTTCCTTATGGACATCACTAGGTTCAGGAAAACGTGTATGAAGATAATCTTTTAAAATGGTTGAGGCATATATGTCAAGTCCCAAGTGAGGGATCTTTCTAAGAGTTAAAGAACATGGAGAATGATAATCACCCCCAAACTTAGAGTTTTCAGTGTCTCTAGAAAGACTAGTCACAACTTCCCTAATTTCAAGGTCATCTAATTCCTGAAAATGGTCAATTGATTCTTCTAAGTCAGGTACATCCCCACTCATCTTTACGAGTTCATTCTCTTTTTCTAAGTTTATTGTTTCTAAATCGCTAGACTCAAAATATACCCGTTCCTCTAAACCATCATTGGCTTCGTAATCAAAAGGAAATATTACATCATCTAAGGAAGTGTTATCTTTAGTCAAATCCTCGTCCTTTTGAATAGGTGAATAATCATTAAAATTATTTGGATTTGAACTAGAAGTAACATTATATTTATAAAGCTCAATTGGAGTAGCAAATTCCTGATCACTGTGCCTACATATTTCAAATTCTTCATCAACACTATCCTCATCATCATTGGTACTATCCTCATCATCATAGTAATATGAAGATGGTCGAACCTTATCTAAAGTATTGCTTCCAATTCTAACCTCGTCATCTTGATTATGTAAATAAAAAATTTCCTCATTTTCAAGGGTGATTTTTGAAGCAATGTATTGGCAATTCAGTAAAATTCGAGCAATTCTTTCTTCCGTCTCTAACTCAAACCTACGTGTTGACTCAGCAAACTCACGTGTTGACTCAGTTAACTTACATGTTGACTCAGCTAACTTCCTGAGGTTATCTTCTAAAGAAGGTTCACTCATTGTTAAAGTTCTTTCGTCCATAACTAAGTCATTTGTGTCCGCTAACTTATGTGTCGACTCAAGTAACTTACGTGTTGACTCAAGTATCTTACGTGCCTCTTCTAGTTGAGGAGAAGTATAAGAATCTTGTTCGTATGACCGGTATGCATGTGGATAGTAATTGGACTAACCATGGTATGACCCATATTCTTCAAAAGGGCGTTCCCAACCACTATTCACACTATGGTCATAATAAGGATAATGTCCGTTTTGAAAATCAGTTGGGTATTCACTGTACTGGCTGTTATAATACCAATTCGACATTTTTATATGCACGTGAAAATGCAAATGCTGGGTTGACTATTTTGGGTAGGCTTGGGTTACCTTTAGCAAATTATACCTACAGTCAGAGATTGGTCAAAGGTACGAGGCTAAGGCTTGTGGTCTTTCGGATGATAACACCCAGAGGGTTCACCTTACTAAAACACGTGTTTTCCTACTAATCGGTGCCAGACGATGCAATATGATGTGCACGTGTGCTTTCGTGTTTGTGTTTTTTTTTATATACAAAATATTTACAAAAAAGCAAAAAAAAATATAAAAGTTCCAAAAATAAATAAAATTTTAAAAATAAAATAAATAAGATATTAGGATTTTCTGCTCTTTTAGGCAAGTCCAACTTTCCACCTTTAGTTTCAGCAAAACCTGCACACCAAAAACAAAAATACCCAGAGTAAAATCTAACAAAAGAAATAAAATAAAATAATAAAATAAACCTAAAAAAAAAATCTAAAACCTAACCTAAAAACAAGTCCGCGTCGGTGGCGCCAAAAATTGATGTGATTTTAATTTGTTGTAGAAAGTGGTAAGAAAGATTCGTTCAACTCGGACGTGTAAAGATTGATTTTAGACTTAATGACAAAATATGATAATAATATTGAGAAATACTGGGACTTAGGATTCCACTAATTTTCGTATTCATGTGGTTCAAATATTAACTCTAGACAATGATAGCTCAAGTTATATCGACTCTAATTCTTTGCCAATGTAGATTTTGAAAACATTAAATGTAAATTATAAGTATGACGCATCAAAAGTACCTAAGACAAAGCGTGCAACATCGAATAAAATCACAATAAATTAAGAAAAATCATAATTTAAATTAAATTAGTGCAAAAAGTCAATTAAATAGAATTACCACAATCGTGAAGAATAGCTTCTTCCATTATCCCAGTGTTTGGTATTAGTTCCTCATTATTACCAAAAAAAACTAAAGAGAAAAGAAAATACAAATATCCAAACTGACTACCGGCTCACCGGCTCCAAAAACTCCTCCTTTCTCCTTCTTCCACGATCATTTTTATACGCAATAGGAAACCTACCCTCCATTTTTAAACTTCATGCCACGTCCCTATCCAATCGAATTACGCCATGCGTTGATATTAAATAAAACCACCCAATAGAAAGTTGCCACATCATTTCTTCCAACACATTACCATTTCAATTAATTCCCTCCAAATGTCCGTTCACCTTCCCTATACAGGATTTATCCACTTTCCATTAATTAATTCCACTTTCTTTTCATGTGAATATATGAGTATCTTTTACCTCATGCACATAATCACGCCCACATTAGGAAGGGAAGTATATTTTATCAATCCGGTCCCAATTGCCCATATGTTTTGATATTAAAATGTATCTTCTGCTCCATATTTCACGCCCTAGGTTGGGCCCAATGCATCCTGCGCGTTACTCCGAAGTCCATATTATATGGTTTAAAGGTCTAGTTTTAGCCGTTTCCTTGCCAGAGCCATTTTTATTGTTGTATCTACAAAACAGAATAAATATCAAAATTAGTATAAAAAATAAGTACCAACAATATATATTTTCGAGACTAATAAAGACACAAAAATGTATCTATCAGATATCTTCATGACATTCTAGTGTGAAGTTTCTAAAGCGCGTGATGTATTTTCCGATTTCTTCTCCTATCCTCTGTGTGCACCTTCCTAGGTCTATCGCAGTGACTTTTCTCTGGGCCGAGTAAAATTTCTTTAAGAAGATCTATACCATTGCGGGCTATGAATCAATGCTTCCCAGCTTCAAGTTGTCATACCAGGTAAAGGAATTGTCCGTTAGCGACTTGGGGAATTCTCGCATACACAAGTTCTCGTCTTGAGCGTAGGCATTCATTACAGATACGAAGCGACTTACATGTTCTCGTGCATTTCCTTTTCCTCTATAAGTTTTGAACTTTGGCGATGTATATTCCTCAAGATACTGATAATCGGCGACCTCCATGGAGTATGGTGGGTCTAATGAGTCGTAGGCGTCATGTTTCGTCACTTGATAGTTCATTTCGAGATATTTGGCGATCGCGTCTTCGGTCATCCCTTTAACAATGTTTTTGGCACTAACCATCCTTGACGTTGTTGCTCTCTATTCTCTTGCTCATTTCATAAGCCCTCACAACTCCTGCTTCCTCTTGATAGACGCGTCCAGTTCCTTCCGCATTTCTACCATATCCTGTCCGCCCGTTCCGGCAATAGTCTTTCCTTTCGATGTTTCTCCTTTTCTCGGTGGTGCTCATGCGCCTTGTACGATTGGTGTAGCGACCACTGCCTGGATCAATCCTTCTTCATCACTTCCTCCGTGCACGTCTTCTATCGTAACGTTATCCAGGTCGGAAGGCATCCCTTCCGCTCGTACTTCCTGGTTCGCGCTTGGTAGTATCATGTTGGAAAAGAAACTAAGAACCTCCCACTGTGGCCGCAATGTTGATAGGGTAAAAGTGAGAAGGATGAACTAGTCCTAATCACAACAAGTACCCCCAAGGTGATGAGAGGTTAAGAGAGATAAGGTGAATTTATTGTGTCTAAGTATGCCTTCTTCCCCTTTTATAATAATTTTTCCTTCCCTCCTTATGGATAAGTACTCATAAGACTAATATATTACAAAACTACCATTTTCCTCTTTTCCAAGTTATTAAGAAACTAGGAAAAGGCCCTCTTGGGATGAAGCCCAACTAGTTAAAGGACTCCCTTCTTGGGCTAGAACCACCCATTATCCTATGGGTTGGACCTAGTTCCCTAATTCCTTCTTCTTAAGAGGAGCCCTTAATAGGTTAAGGGGCTACCTATTTTAGGGTTAATTATTTTCATGTATCAACAACAGCGTCATTAGCAAGAAGAATGTTGTCACAAATACTTCTTTTGGGGACAAAGGCGCTCTGATTTTGGGAAATTAAATTATCCATGATGGGTTTGAATCTATTGGCCAGAGTTTTAGATAGAATTTTGTAAATGAAGTTGCAAAGTCCTATAGGTCTATATTGGGATACCAGATCCGCTAGAGGGACTTTAGGAATTAGGGCAATATTAGTGTGATTGAAAACTTTAGCAATATTCCCAGTACGGAAACAAGTTTGTATCATATCCACCACAGCTTCTCCAATAATATCCCAATGCTTCTGGTAAAAAAGGCCAGTAAAGCCATCAGGACCAGGGGTTTTTTACCACCCATCTGAAAGACATCATGCTTTATTTCCTCTGCAGTAAGAGGCAGATTCAAGTGACTATTTTGCTCTACAGAGAACTAGATAGGGAGAGTTTCAAGAATTTCATCCTGATACTGCTGGTGATGGGAGGCATATAGGGATTTGAAATAATCAATAAAAGAGGATTATATACTATTTATATATGTTAAGATAGTACCAGAAGGATCCTTAATCCAAATGATAACATTCTTTTTTCTCCTATAAAGAGTGACTCTATGGAAATAGGGAGAGTTTCTATCTCCTTCCAAAAGCCACACTTCTCTGGACTTATCCTTCCAATACAATTCCTCTAGATTATAAAGGTATTCTAGTCTAGCTTTAAGTCTAGAAATCGAATAAGAGTCAGTGGGGTTGGATGTCTGGATACCAATAAGTAGTTTAGCCTTATAAAGGTATTCCTCAAGTAGTTTTTATGTTAGTTTGAATATTACCAAAAGAGGACTTATTCCCATCTTTTAGACCTTTTTTTGTGCTTAAAAGTTTAGCCTTAAGGTTATAAGCAGGAGATCCCACCGCATTAACAGACCAAGAATTAGCTATAATATCTCTACAAGTACGATCCTCAATCCACATAGCGATGAAGTGAAAAGGTTTAAGCATGAAAATATTTTCAAAGTTAAAACCAATGTGCATAGGACAACGATCAGAGGAATCCCTAGGTAAATTATTGACACAATATTGAGGGAAAAGGTGTTCAGCTATTTGATTAATGAAGCATCTATCTAGTTTTTCAAGAATAAGGTCAGGACCCTGTTGCATATTAGACAAAGTAAATCTAGGGCCAGAGAAGCCAAGATCATGAAAATCAAAAACATTACAGAAGTTTATGAGGTCAAAAAAAACTACATCATCAACCTCTAGGAAACCATTCTTATCTTCAGTACCTAAGAGGGCATTAAATTCTCCTACAAGAAAGTCGGCTCATCCAAGGGTATGGGAGGTAGATTGCATTGGTTTTCCCAGAAAGGTTGTCTAAGAGTACTATTAGGTTCACCATAAATAAAATGGATGTGCCACAATTTGGAATGGATGATATCAGTTGTAGTAACATATATGAAAACGCGGGGGTACCAAAATACACCACCAACTTTTTCTTAGGCAATCTGTATGGATAAAATTAAAAAAAAATCCGAGAGTTCAACTTAATGAATCTCGATCAAGGAATAGTATCTAGAGTTATATGTATATCTCTTTTTCTCACAATCAGAAAGTTTACAAAGACTAGTTCATGGACCTGATTTACGTGTGAGAGTACTTGGGTGATTCCAGAGATCAATTTCCCAAGTAATCAATCAAGTCGTATCCAACAAACAAGGTTGGACGTATCTACTTTGATTGATTAACGTACAACCTGTGATATTTCAATTATAAAGATAAATAATATAATGCAGAAAAGAAATAACACAGACACCAGAAATTTTGTTAACGAGGAAACCGCAAATACTGAAAAACCTCGGGACCTAGTCCAGATTGAACACCAAACTGTATTAAGTCGCTACAGACACTAGCCTACTACTAATTAACTTCGGATTGGAATGTAGTTGAGCCCTAACCAAGTATCACACCGATTAAGGTACAATCACGTTCTTTACGCCTCTTGAATTCCAACAGGACTCCGCGCAATTGATTCTCTTAGCTGACGTCCTTTACAACCTAAGAGTTGCTTCAACTCAATTGAAGACTTTAAACCAATCTGCCTCCCATTGATAAGCCTATATATGTGATTCCATTTTTGATCATAGATCAAGGTATTGGAAAGCGATAGCAATAGACA
Organism: Papaver atlanticum; assembly: GCA_023531105.1. Classification (NCBI taxonomy): domain Eukaryota; kingdom Viridiplantae; phylum Streptophyta; class Magnoliopsida; order Ranunculales; family Papaveraceae; genus Papaver; species Papaver atlanticum. The sequence goes on along the minus strand of JAJJMB010000989.1, from coordinate 1,026,487 downwards.
AAGTCTAGATAACTTCAAATCCGGACTTATGCAACCCTAAGTGCAGCCTAGATTATTATTCACCTAACAAGTATTAAACTTGTGGAATCAACAAAGTCTAAGACGAAGAGAACTTTGAAGATTACTATCTATCTTGTTCAAGTGAGAAGCTCAACAATAGAACAAGATCAAGATACTCGAGTTATTAGATAAAAAATATCTGGACCTGGCTTCACGAATCCCTATGAAGTCTTTGTAGTCTCTAAACCTTAAAAGGGTTTTAGGAAGAGGACGACACTAGTTTTACAACTAGGACACACCAAGAAAAGTAGTGTCGATATTCAAAGATCCCAGTTGTTTGAGGTTCCCCTTTTATAAACATTCAAAGCATAGGTTGCTTTAGGTTTAAGTTAAGATAGCTTTGGAACCAAGCAAACAATATCCACCATTGGATGAATCTTTGAATCTGATTAACATAACAAGATATACACTCTGGTTAGGATGAACCGTAACCGAACCGTGTACAAAATACCATGCTCATGAATGGTTAGTCGAAACTAGCCAACTGAACTATAAGATTGAGCATTTTCATAAAACACTTAAGACTTAACTCGAGTCACAATAATGTGATCAAATATTTCTATGGTGTTTTTAGAGATTATTCAACTGCAAATTATCTCAGTGAAATAATTCATGTGCATATGAATTTAATCGACATAGTAAGTAGATGTACAAGGTACAAATAATTAACCGGTTCATGAACATTTAAGTCAAAATACGTGTACCGGTATTTATACTGTATAACATGACCGAATTCTGGAGTTCACAGAACATTTTCAGTACGTGTACCGGTATGGATACCTTAAGACAATAACAAGTTTCGGAGTTCACAGAACTTTTTTGGTACGTGTACCGGTACGGATACCAAACCGGTTCCGGGACCAATAGTTCTTTTCTAGTACGCGTACTGGTTTGCGTGGGTTCACGAGTTCATAGAATCTTTAAGGTGTGCATACGAGTATGCATACCAAAAGTCTATTGTCGACATATAGCTACTTCATTACGTTACAGAGTACATGTATTACGGCTTCAGACCTTAATAGTTTTCCCAGTTTATAAGACTGGTATGTACACTATCTTATATCCGAATTTACAGTAGTTATATATTTATCTCTAAATCGATTTGAAACATTCCCGAATAACATCAATGACACATATCACTGTTCCAGGCTATTTTCGAATGATAATTCTTGAATCATGATTTTGATTGCGAACAATAAATTGTTCTTAACCGAAATTCATCAAGTATGAACAAATGTTCATTAAGCTTAGTCATATATATTTCAAGAGGTTTAGTTCTCGAAATTCTTGATATGCTTACGATAGTCTAATTAGTTACACGACAACGTCTCATAGATAGAAAGGTGAATATAACTTGAGAAATAGGTGGTTCAGTCTTCACTTACTTTTTGTTGAAGAAGTTCTCCAAAAGCTTCGGTTGATCTTCGCCTTCAAACGGTAGAACGCAATGATGACTTCCGTGATGTCCGTTTCTCAACTACATTTCTATCCTAATCCGAGACTTAACTAATAGTAGACTCAAAATCAAGATATAGTTTTGACAACTAAATTTGACAACAAGCTTGGGATAACAACACTTGTGAGTTCGACTGAGAAATGCTCTAACAATAGATACCCCTGCTATTGGAGGATAACACAAAAAACAATTTCTTTTTTCCAATCCATCACAAGACCACCACTACGACCCATACTAGGCACATTGAAAGTGCAAGGAAAGCCCATATTTCGCAACTTCCTAGCATCCATATGATCATTTTAGTTTCTTAAAGGAAGACTATATCAGGGTTGATGTTTTAAAAAACAAGGTGCAGTTCCATATCAATAGTTTTTTTCCCTAAACCACGCACATTCTAACATAGCATATTAACATTATTAACAGGGAAGGAAGTAACAGTAGTAGAAGTATCAATGGATATGGAAGGAGGAGATGAATGAACCTGATTAGTAGAATCATGCTCTCCACTAGACTGGGAATTGGTACCTCCACCGTTAGAAGAAGTTCCTTGGATATCATTTAGATCCAGAGTAGCAGCATCATGAGAATAATTGTTACGGGCACCATTTTCATCAAAAGTAGCATTGGTATGTACATTGAAATTTCCAAATTGATCATCTAAGGATTGGGTATTGAAGGTACAATTGGTTAAGAGGATAGTGGATATATCACCCAATTTGGTAATAGGAGGGCAAAGATTAGTATAGTCTGGTTCAGAACTATCAACACTGGCAGGAGAAACAGTAGAACCAGATAAAAGAGAAGAGCTAGCTCGAGTTCTTTTCCGGAGATCAGCTTTAGGATTAATTTTTCTCAGCAGCAAGAGAAACCACTTTTTCTATGATATAATGGATTTCTGAACGGGAGTAGCAGCTGTTTTGAATCTTCTGGCTGAGTTGTTGGTACAAATCGAACCAGAGTTATACGACTTAGGAATATGATTAAGAACAGTAGATTTTTCAACCTGGGTTATTGCCTGCTTGAGAATGACTGGAAGCCCATTGACCACAGAACAAGGTGTTGAGTTTGAATAGGTCATACTTCATGGATCTTAAGTGATGGAGATCTACTACCAAATAGACCCATATTGATCTTATGCTTAAGAGAATCTTGAGCACTGAAATTAAAATCTTGATGAATCACAACAACTTTTTCTCTATTGTTTTCATTATGGCAGACATTATCACCATGTTGGGTATATGGAACAACTTCAGCTTGAATCATTATAGAGTCAACAACAATTTTGTTTCGAGCGATTGCAGAATTATCATCCAAGTATTTAAGAGGCATCATTAGTCTAGGTATCCTTGGTAAAGTATACTTCGAACCAGAAAAACTTGCATCTTAAAGTAGCTTTTGTTTGGCACGCCAGTTTGGGCAAATAGTATCTTTGTGATCAATGATACGGCAAGAGTAGCATAAATTTCTTAGAACTCTAAAGTATCTGCATTATATGAGAAAAGGTTCAACTCTTCCTCTAGTGAGGAGAGGAATACCTGCTGGTAGAGCTTGTTTAACATAAATGCGAACATAAACTTTAACATTTTTCTTCGAGGGATGGTTACCACATGGTTCTTTTGCTTTAATAAGTTCTCTCAGTTTAGTAGTAAGCATCTTGAGATCTTCAAATTCAGTACATTCTTTCGGAACATTACATAAGATTAGCCACATTAGTTCCTCCTCAAAAGAAATTTGAGCATTAGCTGGCCAACCATTCGGAGGAACAACACGTAAAACCATTAAAAAGAACAAGCAAACCAAGGACGTTGTTCACTAACTCTGTTGAAGTCATTTTCTGCCAAAAATCTGATAAGCACCTTATTTCGTATACCGCTGAATGTAGTAACCGTTGGGGATTGAGCAAGAGGCCACTGAGAATAATGTGATATCTGATAGAAGATGTAGGAACCAACGTCTCACTGCAAACATAGCCTGGCATACACCATTTCCAATTGTTATTATCAGCTAACACCACAGCTTTATCAATGAAGACTGGTTTAGTAAGAGTAGAATGAAGGTTTTTTGGTAAGATTAGTTTCTCAGCCATTTGAGAAGATAGATTCTGAATAGTATTAGTAGTATGAGTATCATTAGAGGAATTGGAAGCCTCCTGTTTATGGTGGTTTTTAGTTCAGGGCTAAATCCGTAAAACTCCATATTTGAATGCTTGCTTTCTGCAAAGAAGTAGAGCTGTCAAGAAGCTGATGAGCGCTTATACCTCTCTGCTTACATATGAACCCGTCTGTATTATTCACTAATGCAGCGCTTGCTGAGTATTTATCCTATGTTATGTTCCCAGTTGAACTCTTAATATTGACATGATATGACAATTAATGTTCACTCTCAGCTGAGTAGCATGAATTTCCTGAAGTGTCAGGATTAAGATATGCATGAAGGTACTCAATCAGAGGCACACGAGCTGCGCTGCTCTCCAAGATAAAATTAGTGATTTTGTACTTACGTGCAAAATTCACCAAAATTGATTTATTTTGTGCCAACTCACAAAATTCAATTTTTTGACCTAATTTTGTTGATTTACAAAAATTAGGTTTTTGCCCCAAAACGGAGCCTGCACGATATGTCGATCTCTATTGGTCGAGACCAAACCTAGGAAAGCTAGGAAACTAGGCTATCATATAGCTAGTATGAGTAGAATCCCACCAAAAGTTGGAAAATAAGGAAGAAAGAGAAACTGCGACAAAATGGGAAAGTAGCAAGGGAGGCGTGACCGTGCAACTTGGCCGGTCAGTTTGCCCTAGCTGGCACCTCTCCTTGCCGATCGGCCATCCCCCATGTTGCTGTCCGCCGGTCCCTCTTTCCCAATGACCAATCAAATCGCTCCAAAGTTGTAACCAGTACTTTTAATTAAAGGTGGAAGTAAGTTGGTCGACGCGTTTAAATCCTTAAAAAAATAGATCTTGGTCGTCCAAGACAGTCGCAAGTTGATCACAACCACACGACTTGGTATGCTCCGTTAGCTAACCCTAGGTCTTGCAAACATGACCGAACAAGTCCCATGGTACTCACCGGTGGGTCCACTTTTATTTCAGCCAATCGGAACTCTCCTAGCTTGTAGGTAGCATCCATGATCGCTAGCCAAAGTAGGCTAGTCGCGCGGTTCAAAAAAGGCCTTTAACGAGGTTAAGACCGCCCATGGCAGTCTTAAATCCATCATGGCCGTCCAACTTAGCCATCCTAATTGGATGGCTTATATTTTATTTTAGCCGACCAATGAGGTGCCGATATGCTCACCGGCGACAAACCTTTGGTATCGACCAATCACGTTGCTTCGAGCCTGTAAGCAACGCCTCAAGCCGATCGCCCAAAGAAGGTTGGACACACGGCTTGAATTCGACTAGCGACAGTACATGGCTGTCGCAAAATGATCTCGGTCGTCCAACTTGGCCAACCAAATCGACTGGCCTAGATCTGATTTTTAGGAACCAATAAGGTGTCGTCGTGATCACCGGCCTCCCCTCTCCTATGAGGACCAATCGAATTGTCCTCAACCTACCCAGATAGCTCCTGGAAGCTGCTCAAAGTAGGTTATTCACGCCACTCATGAGAGTCTTAAATAAGTTAACGATAAACAACAACTACCGCAAATCATCTCAACCATCCAACCTGGCTAGATGATTTGACCGTCTTAAATCCAATCTTAGGCGACCAATGGGACGCCATGATTGTTGTAAGATGCTCCTCTTCTTCATGAGTCGGTCACGCCATCTTTAGTCGACTTACTCGGCTGCCAATCGTTCGACCAAAGAAGGATGGTTGCGCTCCTAACTGCAGTACCTCATATGTATCGATTTAATTTGAGCTTCTTGCTTAACAGCGATGCTTTACATCGAATATAAATGATATTTCATAAATATCGATTTCACGGATAATTTAATTATTTAACCTAAAAGCACCATATGCTATCTTTGAGTACCAACTAACGCCAAGTCTCATTTGCATGACTTGACTTATCATATATGACCACATACCGCCTAGCCTGCACGTGATTGGTCGAAATTATCAGGTCTTGCCAGAAAGACCCACTCAGCAACTACCATTAAGGATTTGTTCTACTCTTCATGTAACTTGCTCCATATTTTTTACAAAAATGCTCGAGACATCAAACATGTCACAAACTGGGGGATACTTATAAGGGTATTGGTCTGGCGGTTTACAGCATGCGGCGTGCAACACGCCCATTATGAGAAAGTGTCAGGAAGAGCGAGCATTTGATGATAGTAGAGAAATAGTGGGTGTAAAATCGACCTGTCTTCCCTTCATAGTAGGGACGTGTTTTTCATCATCCCACTTCTCCATCATTCAACTACTCCCACTTCCTACGGGATCAACATGTTCAACTATGACTTGTATAAATAGATTTTCAATTTATTTCAACAACAACAAGGTTATCTACACAATTATTCAGAAACCATCCGGAACTTACAGCTTACACTCTGCAAGCAGGTTCTACATTTTGATACAAGTCATAAACAACTACACCTTACAGAGATTATCACTCTGATCTCAACACTTCTCTGCTTCCCTCCCTAAGATCAACCCTTCTCCTTCCTTTGTGACCGAATTGAATTTGGAACGACCATTTCTTGGTTTAGGAAAGAGTTTTACAGATTGAGAATCTAAAGTACTCCTGTGCAGTACATTTGTTTAGGGTTTGAATTCCCTTCTCATCGACACACCCAATTTACCATTTTCAGCAGAATTAGTTTTTACCATACTACAAATTGGTGACCATAGTGGGAGATTAATCTCTCGGTTGCAAAATTAATTTCTCAATTTTCATCTCGATTTTCTTAATTTCAAAATGGTGGATCTTAGGTATGGATCATTAACCATTCCTGACGCTACTGGCACTGACAATACTCCTGGCGCCACTATTCCTACTGCTGCCATCAATACAACCTCTGCCAGTGTTGTCAACACGCTCTCTGATGTTACATCTCCTACAACAAAAACCACTGGCGCTGGTAACACCTCCTTAGGTGTAACACCTCATATCACAAGATCCAGAGGAGCTACCACCTCTCCTAACACCTCTTCAGGTATGACATCTCCTGTCACCAGAACTACTACCATTCCTCCGTCAAGACAGAATACCGGAAGAATCCGAGACAATCAACCTCCTATTACCATTGCTGATTTAATGGAGAGTCATGAAGTCCTTGCTAAAGCTCAGACGGACATGGATGCAACCCAGAAGGAGGTACTCACTTTTCTCAAGATATTGACAAAGCGGCTATTACCAGAGCAGCAACGTCAACATCAAACGGAGCAGGCAGGGAACGCTTTCATAACTCCTGGTGCAAGCACCTCTACAAGGCAAGCCTTTATAGATGAAGAAGCTCGTGTTATTTCCGAACGTCCATCGGAAAGAAATCAACAATCCAATATCGTCACGCGAGAAGATCTGGAACGACTTCTCCAAAATCGAGGCAAGGAAAAACCAGCAACCATTCATCAGCACCAACCTCCTTACCCTCCTGATGTGCAAAGAGTTCCTCTTCCCAGAGGATATTCCTATCCTCAATTCTCCCTTTATGATGGTACTGGTAACGCTCGTGAACACATCTCTCGTTTTTTGGAATCACTAGGAGAACATGAATACAACCATGTTCTCCGCCTGAAAGAATTCTCAAAATCACTAACTGGGAGAGCATATATCTAGGACAACAATATTACACAAAAAAACATAGCCAATTGGTGTGAGATGGTTAACACCTTCTACAAGAAATATTTCTTTGTGTCTGAGCAAATCACTCTATCGGACCTGGGAAGAATGTTAGAGCATAGCTCGGTTGAACCCACCAAGCGTTGGTATGTCAAGTTTGGTTGTCATATTTTAGTGAATCAAAACTCATTTAAAGAGTCGCTTGATTATTTACTAGATTCAACTTCGTATAGGTTAGCTAGAAAGTTACTAGGATATGAGACTTACAAGTATTACGTGAAGACTTGAAGAATGTGAAGAAGTAAAGAACTACAACGACGACATCATCCTTCCTCTTGAGGTTAGTAATATTTGACTTGAACTGTTTCATTCCTAACATATCTTTCAAGTCGTGCATATTGAAAACATAACTACGAAGCTATGAATGATTATACTCTAGTTAGACATAGTATTAAGGAATTACAATACGAAGTATAACGTTTATCTTTTGAACTTCGTATATAAGACATCTACATAATCGTATGAATGCTATTGTGATTATGTATGGGTATGGGTGAAGATTTCTTCCTAGGAAACAATGTTTTACATTCGTTTAAAGGAAGTATAATTCATAAACTTGTTTTGTGAATCGAAAGGGAAATCGCTAGGCTTATTGGTATTGTTATTCATTGCAAATCTTTGGATTACCAATATGTGTGTTTAGTATAACCGCTCATAACTTGTTTATGTATCTTGGTAAAACTATTCACAATGCCTGACTTTTGTATTGGTATGACTTTTATTAGTGAAACCGATCTTAAGTAATCACCTGAGATGGTATGATCTATATATTGTAATTGGTATGACTAACTCTAGACATTGGGGAACCGATCCTAGTAAAAGGTGCAACCGATCACAAGTATGTGGAATCGATCCTTGTAAGAGGTACAACAATTCTTAGGAATTGGTAACCGATCCTATGACTTGTGCAACTGATCACAAGTAAATACCATAAATATGTGGTAACCGATCCTAGTACCTAGTCAACAAATTTTTGGAAAGATAGTGTGACCGATCCTAGTACCCACATGGAGGTAGAACCGAAGCTTTGTGTTTTGGTAGAACCGTGAAACCCATTAATTGTGATTTGATAGGATAATCAATTGCATAGTTCTTGGAAGTCAGATGAACCAATTCTAAACTCGTTTGGAAGTGTGGAAAATCGGTTCCAAGATTGTAAATATAAAAAAGGATTTACAAAGTAAAGATGTCGACATGCTTTGAACATGTGTAGTAATTCTTATCTTTTATTGTTCAAAGATATTCCTTAATAACTAAAGGAGAATCCCGGATCGAAATAAATTGAGAATCTTTTAATTAAGGTTTTTAGTTTTATATGCTTTTAATTTCCAGCAATTAAATGCATATATTTAGAAAATAAAAATTGGTAATGTGCATTTACTAATTGGAGATTTTCTACTGAGATTTCGGTCAATATTTGGACAGAGCATTTCCAGGAATTATGAAAACCGTATTTGGACTTTGTTGCATATCTTTGAGAATATTCGATTTTGGAAATTCCTTGGTGTCCAAACTTCCTTGGTCTATAAATATTTAAGTTTGCATTTCGAGCAAACGAATCCTCATAGCCAGCAAAACTACCTAGCTGTGTTGTTATTGGTGGAGCCATCTATTCGGAGAGGAAAGTACCCTAATTAGGCGAAATCTCTTACGACCGCTCATTTTAAAGGCTTCTTTGGGACTGAGAAGCTCTACGAGTACCGTTGGTGGGAAACTAGATAATTTCAGTTTATTATTAGTTTTCGATTGATTTGATTGACTAATGGTTGTTGAACTTTGACTGCACCTAGTTTGTTAATGCTTGAGAATCTTCTCTTCTGATATAAGATTCACTCAAACTAGATCGAAGTGTCGACAGGGATCTTTAGAACTGTTTGTAGATCTAAAGATGTCTTGTGATAATCCATCGTTAATAGACTCCGTTCTGTGTGTGATTGATCACAAGAGATTCAAGTTGTTTGTGTGCAGGTGTTCATTGAAGATCTAAGAAGATTTGAAGACAAAGAAGATTTCTTATTTGAGTTCATAATCTTTGGTGTGCTAAAAACTTGATCGGCTGGAGGTATCCAACTATAATCGGTTTATCTTTGTGATAACGTTGATTGATTAGTTGAGTAGATCGGGATCAATACATTTCTTTGTGATTCATAGTATTGATTGCATAGTCTAAACAATTACTTTGGCAGTTGTTGAAGAGATTGATCTAAGAACCCGACAAAGGAGTTTATTTGTTAAACAGGAAGAGCTTTTGTCAAACTCATATCACTTTGTTTGAAAAGAGTTGTTACCGAACAGATTTGTTGTTCCTTTACTGTTTGGAATACGAACCACTGGAATTTTTCCAAGTGCGTGACTTATTACAAGTTGGAGGCGCAGGGATACTGAGGGAACTAGGTGAACTATAGGTTTAGTTGCTTGGTCTCAACTATACGAAGTTGGTTTAGATTTTGTATAGCGGCTTCCTCGTTAACAAGGTCTCAACTATAGCGGCTTAATTCTGAGAGTATTCAATTATGTACAAGGTCCCAGGGTTTTTATGCATTTGCGGTTTCCTCATTAACAAAATCTTGCTGTGTCTTTTACTTTTCTATTTCCGCAATTATAATTGTTTTATTATAATTAGAAGTAAAATACACAAACGTTAATTCCTAATTACTTGATAGCAATCCTATAGTGTTTGGTTAAGTCCGAACCTATTATCAAGTAATCATACTTCGTTGTTGTATTGTCTTGATCATGCATCCATAGACGATCACACGAAGCGTGAACCAATTAATTTTATTGTCTCGACTCAGTCCATAGACAATCACTTTCGGAGAAAGGACTTATAGGTGGAAAAGTTTTAGATTGAGGTATATTTGGGTACCCTTGTCTTTTCAATTGGTGTCAGAGCTGGCAAACACGAAAAGATCTAAAAATATGTGTTTGGTGCGATCCAACCTATAAGATTATAGTCAAAATAAGAAAAGCAAAGCTAAACTTATGAAGAACTCAGTTAACGTATGTCAAGATAATGAGAATAAGATCTCAGAGAAGTTCAATGGAAATTAGTCTCGTAAGTCTTTTCGAAAATCAAAGAAAAAGTCTATGACTAATAACTTGATTGAGATTCAGGTTCTTGATCAGAAAATAATGAATCTGAAACTCAAGAAACATGTTTTGGATCCGACTCCAATCTCTAGTGAAAAATCGTCTGAAAAGATATTAGATTCACTAGTCTGCCCAAGTTCTGGTTTTCGTAAAATGTTAGAAATATTTTTCAAACATGTTGAAAACTATTCAGTAAAGGGAAAAACCATTGATAGTCTAGATGATGTCCTAGAACTTATTGTTCAATTGAATGTAAGAATTTGTGAAGGAAAGCGAGAAACACTCAGTCTTCAAAATAATCTGGCAGATTATTTGGAACAAAAATTGACTCTATGTAATGAAGTTCATCAACAGACTACAGAGTGTGAAATTCTTACTAAATTGCTGGAGCATTCACAAATAAAGAATAATATCCTTATTGAAGATCTTCTTACAGAGACATGTCGAAAGGTATATCTAGACAAGTGTTTAGAAAAACATTTCCAACAAGGAATGGATACCTTAAGAGGACATTTAGAATGTCTTGAACAAAGGACATCAGCAATTTGTCAGATGGCAGATCTAAACCACACGATTTCAAGTTCAAGGAACATACTATCCTGGGCACAAGATGTAATCAAGGATATAGCATCTCGCAATATTCCTAATGAAGAGGATGGATTCAAAACCCACACAAGGGAACATGATAATGTCCCTAAAAGTAAGAAGGAAGAAATTCCTCAAAAGGTATTTGGTGAGGAAGATCCCCACCCCAACGCTTAATTGCGTTGGAATGTGCATCCTTACAATGCTCAATCTACTGATGTAAGGAAGCACACATATCTAGGAAATCTGTATCCTGTCAATAATCTCTTATTTAACATAGAGAGTTCACACAATCTACCTGAAGATACTTAATCTGTCTCCATGTGTAGAAAAGCTGTCTTACAAACAACTTGTGTAAACATGATAAGTTTCCCTATCTAAAGAAGTTTTAGATACGTGATCTAGAAGGTTGATTCTTCCTAAAGAATCTTTGTGATTTTCTAACACATTAGATGTGAAAATCTTTTCAAATCTGGTCAGAAATATTTATTTAAGGCTGACTCCTATGTTTGGAATGTGTTAAATGTTTCTCGAATATATGAATTCATATTATTTGAGAACCTATGGTAACAGGATGTATCCTCAAACCAGATATCAAGAAAAACTTCTGAAAGCCTTGAGTGGAATGACTTCTAATGAATCTATTCATCTTGATAATACCTTCAAGAAATCTAGTTGTGAAGATAAAGAAAACGAAAAGGAAGATATGACTCATCTCCTTGTCCAAAATAGTTTGGATGCTAAGATTGATATTATCAATTTTCGACAAGTCCTCCTCAGTACTATCGTAACACATCATAGACAGGAAGCACTACTAAGAACTGTTATCCGTAACCAAAGAAATATGATTAAACTTGGAATCGGTAATAGGGAGTATGCTCGGAATATTAATCGAAAGGTTAATGCTTTATCCTGTGAACATAATCAAGGTACTGTGTGATGAATCCGAGATATCAGTCGATATGCTGCTGATGAAGATCCTGAAAATTTTGAGGAAATTGAAGATGATCTTTGAAAAATTTGTTAGAAAAATAGACATTACTTTTGATTATTACAATAAAGTCTATTTTGAATAAAACTATCTATTATTTTATAAATAAAATTATTATTTTATAAATTTTCTTGTGATAGTTTTCGATAACATAACCTGTGCTTGAATGCTTTATATTATTGCTATTATGTTATGGGATGTTTGATTTCGGTTTTCATAACCTTAATATTCGATCCCATATTATGTGAACCCTTATGGTTTGGGTGACTTTTTGATTTAGCAGGATTAAGTTCTAGCCCATGTTGGTAGGCTTTATCAAAGGATCATAAGGGGTTCCGATTGAAACTAATATGTGAAAAAGTCACAATATGTTGAATCGTTTTTGGTTTAGCATAAAAGCATATGTGTTTTGAGGTTTCAACTTTTGCATCGCATTAGTTAAAACCGATTTTCAACCTTTCTCTGGTAAAGGTTGCTCTTTGTTGTTGTTCTTTTGTTTTGGCGGGAGGATGAAAACACAACGGGGGAGAGTTCTATGTGAACTTGCGCTTAATGATATATCTTTCTGGGGTGAAGAGGATGCGGAGCTTGGGGTAACGAATTTGTTAGTTAATCGTTTTCCTGTTTAAGAAAAGCCTGATTTTATTGCATATACTTATTGCTTTTGCTTAACAAAATTTTGGTACAATTGATGTTTATTCCATTATTTGTGTATGGATGTGTGTGTGATTCAATTGTTTCCGGTTAACAAAAACTATTGTTATCTTTCTTTATGGTTTGGTATCAATTGTTTAGGCTTACGAAATTTCGGTGCAATTGCGGTACTATAGTGTCTATGTTTGTTTCAATTGCTTCCGGTTGAGGTAAATAATTATGCAAGTTGATTTATTTGGTTTGTATGAATTGTTTATGGCTTAACAAAAAGGTTTTTGGGATCAATTGTTTAGTCCAATTCGATTCCGGATAAGAGAAACAAAGTTAATTCTGATCTTAGTTAGACTTATCAAAGTGGAGGTTTCGGTTATTCAAGTTTAATCGAATGCCTTAACAAGAAATGCTAGTTAACTAACCTAGTACTTGTCTTGTTTAAAAGTGAAAGGTCTAAGTTATTATTTGAATAATTAGAACCTGATGAGAAAAATAGTGTTAATTCTGATCTTTATTTTGGTCTTATCGAACAAGCGATTGTATTTGTACAATCGGTTTAGCAAAAGAACTAAGGTGCTTAGTCAATTTTTGATTTGCTAAACTATTAGGGAAAATTGCTTTGGCCAATTGTTTCCTTGGTAACATATCAAAACAAAATTACTTTGTAGTTTCGGTTTTGATATTGGTTATCTAAAATGGTGTGTGGAACCCTCGTGCTTAACTCTTATAGGTTTTGCAAGTCTTTTTTTTAAGATTTGTAAGATCCTTTCGGTTTGTCCTTTTATTTACTCGTACCTTTGTCATTTTGTGACAAAAAGGGGGAGAAATATATGAAGTAAACAAGTGATTTGGTATCACTAAGGAAAGGAAAATGGTGCTTAAACGTTATATCTAACGAAAGAGTAAAGCATAGACTAAGGGGGAGTAACATATCATATTGATACTTGTGGTTATCTTAACTACAAAGGGAATAACAAAGACGTGCGGATTGAAAATCTACCTATCTTACCTTTAGGGGGAGTATTAGCTTTGTTATTATAATGTCAACAGCGGCATTTATGGATTGAATGTATACAGGTTATTGTGCTGTTGAACCTTGGAATCAAGTGTATGTGTAATGAATTCTTGTAATTTTTTTATCCATATGATGTAAGAGTTTTGTCACTAAAATTGACAAAGGGGGAGATTGTTAGAGCATAGCTCGGTTGAACCCACCAAGCGTTGGTATGTCAAGTTTGGTTGTCATATTTTAGTAAATCAAAACTAATTTAAAGAGTCGCTTGATTATTTACTAGAGTCAACTTCGTATAGGTTAGCTAAAAAGTTACTAGGATATGAGACTTATAAGTATTACGTGAAGACTTGAAGAATGTGAAGAAGTAAAGAACTACAACGACGACATCATCCTTCCTCTTGAGGTTAGTAATATTTGACTTGAACTGTTTCATTCCTAACGTATCTTTCAAGTCATGCAATATTGAAAACACAACTGTGAAGCTGTGAATGATTATACTCTAGTTAGACATAGTATTAAGGAATTACAATATGAATTATAACGTCTATCTTTTGAAATTCGTATATAAGACATCGACATAATCGTATGAATGCTATTGTGATTATGTATGGGTATGGGTGAATATTTCGTCCTAGGAAACAATGTTTTACATTCGTTTAAAGGAAGTACAATTCATAAACTTGTTTTGTGAATCGAAAGGGAAATCGCTAGGCTTATTGGTATTGTTATTCATTGTTAATCTTTGGATTACCAATATGTGTGTTTACTATAACCGCTCATAACTTGTTTATGTATCTTGGTAAAACTATTCACAATGCCTGACTTTTGTATTGGTATGACTTTTATTAGTGAAACTGATCTTAAGTAATCACCTGAGATGGTTTGATCGATATATTGTAATTGGTATGACCAACTCTTACATTGGGGAACCGATCCTAGTAAAAGGTGCAACTGATCACAAGTATGTGGAATCGATCCTTGTAAGAGGTACAATAAATCTTAGGAATTGGTAACCGATCCTATGACTTGTGCAACTGATCATAAGTAAATACCATAAATATGTGGTAACCGATCTTAGTACCTTGTCAACCAATTTTTGGAAAGCTAGTGTGACCGATCCTAGTACCCACATGGAGGTAGAACCGAAGCTTTGTGTTTTGGTAAAACCGTGAAACCCATTAATGGTGATTTGATAGGATAATCAATCACATAGTTCTTGGAAGTCAGCTGAACCAATTCTAAACTCGTTTGGAAGTGTGGCAAATCGGTTCCAAGATTGTAAATATGAAAAAGGATTTACAAAGTAAAGATGTCGACATGCTTTGAACATGTGTAGTAATTCTTATCTTTTATTGTTCAAAGGTATCCTTAATAACTAAAGGAGAATCCCGGATCGAAATAAATTGAGAATCTTTTAATTAAGTTTTTTAGTTTTATATGCTTTTAATTTCCAGCAATTAAATGCATATCTTTAGAAAATAAAAATTGGTAATGTGCATTTACTAATTGGAGATTTTCTACTGAGATTTCGGTCAATATTTGGACAGAGCATTTCCAGGAATTATGAAAACCGTATTTGGACTTTGTTGCATATCTTTGAGAATATTCGATTTTGGAAATTCCTTGGTGTCCAAACTTCCTTGGTCTATAAATATTTAAGTTTGCATTTCGAGCAAACTAACCCTCAGAGCCAGCAAAACTACCTAGCTGTGTTGTTATTGGTGGAGCCATCTATTCGGAGAGGAAAGTACCCTAATTAGGCGAAATCTCTTACGACCGCTCATTTTAAAGACTTCTTTGGGACTGAGAAGCTCTACGAGTACCGTTGGTGGGAAACTAGATAATTTCAGTTTATTATTAGTTTTCGATTGATTTGATTGACTAATGGTTGTTGAACTTTGATTGCACCTAGTTTGTTAATGCTTGAGAATCTTCTCTTCTGATATAAGATTCACTCAAACTAGATCGAAGTGTCGACGGGGATCTTTAGAACTGTTTGTAGATCTAAAGACGTCTTGTGATAATCCATCGTTAACAGACTCCGTTCTATGTGTGATTGATCACAAGAGATTCAAGTTGTTTGTGTGCAGGTGTTTATTGAAGATCTAAGAAGATTTGAAGACAAAAAAGATTTCTTATTTGAGTTCATAATCTTTGGTGTGCACAAAAATTGATCGGCTGGAGGGATCCAACTATAATCGGTTTATCTTTGTGATAACGTTGATTGATTAGTTGAGTAGATCGACATCAATACATTTCTTTGTGATTCATAGTATTGATTGCATAGTCTAAACAATTACTTTGGTAGTTGTTGAAGAGATTGATCTAAGAACCCGACAAAGGAGTTTATTTGTTAAATAGGAAGAGCCTTTGTCAAACTCATATCACTTTGTTTGAAAAGAGTTGTTTCCGAACAGATTTGTTGTTCCTTTACTGTTTGGAATACGAACCAAAGGAATTGTTCCAAGTGCGTGACTTATTACAAGTTGAAGGCGCAGGGATACTGAGGGAACTAGGTGAACTATAGGTTTAGTTGCTTGGTCTCAACTATACGAAGTTGGTTTAGATTTTGTATAGCGGCTTAATTCTGAGAGTATTCAATTCTGGACAAGGTCCCGGGGTTTTTCTGCATTTGCGGTTTCCTCGTTAAAGAAATCTTGATGTGTCTTTTACTTTTCTATTTCCGCAATTATAATTGTTTTATTATAATTAGAAGTAAAATACATAAACGTTAATTCCTAATTACTTGATAGCAATCCTATAGTGTTTGGTTAAGTCCGAACCTATTATCAAGTAATCATACTTCGTTGTTGTATTGTCTTGATCTTGCATCCATAGACGATCACACGAAGTGTGAACCGATTAGTTGTATTGTCTCGACTCAGTCCATAGACAATCACTTTCGGAGAAAGGACTTATAGGTGGAAAAGTTTTAGATTGAGGTATATTTGGGTACCCTCGTCTTTTCAAAGAATATTTCAGCGAAACAATGAGCATCCGAATGATTATGTCAAGAGATTCATAATTCAGGCACTAGATTGTCACGATCCAAATGTGACTGAACAACAATTGGTAGAATTATTCATTAATAGGATGGTGCCCGTCTATCGTGCTTTGCTGGAGAACCTGCGCTTTCAGACATTCTTTGAACTTCATGAAGTTGTTAAACGCTCATCCACAACAGCACCTGCCTTGCTAGAAAGGACCAGGTATGCCAGGAATGAATAGCCTCATGAGATTCGTGGAAGCATACGTTTCACCAACGAGCAATACAACATTCGGCCTTCTGTAAGTAGTTTCACTGAAGCAGCAAGAGGAAAGCCACCATTTTAGAGATGCAACATCATGCGCGTCCAAACCCGCCATCTCCAATTCCAGTACCACACACGCGACTTCCGCAATGAGAAAACCACGTCTAGCTACACCATATCTGTCTCGACGGCAACAACGTCAACGAGAGACGCTTTCAGAATTTCCTCTCCCATGGAAGAAGTGGTTGAATTGCTGGAGGAGATTGCACCTGGGGACTGAAGGGTGCACACGGATTCTCTCCATGTCAGGAGCATCATCATATTTGACTCTCTACATGTCAGGAACTTCATTTTGTTTACGCAACCCATCAATTAAGCCGTTCGCGTATAAGAACTTCCCTATTTCTCAAAGGCACGATGCAAAGATGATATAAAAAACAGGTGACTAGGGACTGCTCACCTGGTCTCAAAGATACAGCAAGGCGTTATTCGATCCACACTGGTGTCACTATGATTCCGTCAAGGTTCTCATTCAACCGAGAAGTTCATTCGTCATGCCTACAACCGTACTACCTACTTCACTCAGGCAAAGGTAATCTACTTCCAAGGGCATGCTTTACCAAATTTGAAGTTATGACTATCGTGGATAACAAGGCCGCTACAACCATCTCCAACCTCAATATTTATGATGATGTTATCCTCAAGACTTCATTCTTTAGCGCAACTCTCACCACCCTATGAAATGAAGAAAGCCTCATCCTGTACATCCCAGCTTGGAACTGGGGACTGGGTACCCACGTGTTTATTCTAAACACCTAAACCCTCATATCAGATGCTTGCTTCACCACTTATCATACTAATAAATCCTTCAGCCAAATCCCTCAAGAAACTACTTGGATTCCTTCTATTTATCTTTTCATGCAGCACCGGCAACAACGTCTACCAAGTTGAAATCTCAGTGGATACTCGTGGGCAGGGGACTGCCTCCCTCTTTTCAATCCATTCCATGAGGTTATCGTCAGCTCTTCTACCAGGCTAACTGATCCTATTGTTGACGCCTGCCTTACCATTTTAAAAACATCATTGAGATTGAGGAAGACAATAAAAGTCCATGCTCGACATCGGGAAAGCCTAATGAGTTTTATATGCTTCAGTCAACATCAAGGAAGCTATCGGCTTCATCATCAGCTTCTCCCTTTAATGACGAGACGAGCTCTACCACTATATGAAGATTGTCATGTTCGTGCCTATTACTGCAACGAAAACAAGTAAGACTACTTGCTTTCAGAATATTGTCATTCGGCATATGTGAAGCAACTTCCTGGAGAGGATGCAAGATCGTACATCCAAAGGTTCCACATACAATATGAATTATGGCACCAGGCTTCATCACTTTCTGAAGTAATTTTTGAGTACGTCTCAGGAACACGACAGTGCTGGTATTCCTTTAAGATCAGGACACGAATTTTTCATTACCTTATCAAAAGTTGATCCAAAGCCGTGAATCTTCCGGGAAAATATGTTAAGATACATTGGTATTATCACAAGCAACTGTTAGCATCCTAAGAAAAAACTACAACGAGGAGTAGTTTTTATGGAGCTGCTGCTACCACTAAGATATTGTTGTTCTAAAACCTTATCACTACCTTACCATCTCGCCTCGAGATTGGAGGCGTCAAGGGTTTTATGCTACTAGCCCTACCATAGATTTCACAAACAAGGGATGTAGTCGACATCCTCAGAAGTTGTCGCTTTATCAGAGTCTGTTGGGGTTTTCAGGAGGCCATAGGATGACACTGGAGTCTACATCAACAAGAATACTTCCGGCTCCATCAGTAGATTCTTCACGCATCTCTTATTCCCTACGTTGGTGTCACCGGATATAACTCGAGTATTTATCATCGGATGCTTTGTCTATCACATACTTGTCATCATCCTGATATCATCACGCCTGATGCTACTTACTCACGGGAAAGTCTAATACATCCAAGGTCAAATTGTGCGCAAAGGACATGCCTAGCGGAGATAGATCTAAGTAACTACCCTTGAACTAAATGCTTTATATTTATTAGGCATACCAAATAAAATTTTAAATATCTTAGTGTTGAAACGCACAACCTCCTCACCTGTGTTGACTGGCTTCACTGCCTCAATATATCCTCACCTGTGTTGACTGGCTTCACTGCCTCAACACATCTTCACCCGTGTTGACTGGCTTCACTGCATCAACACATCTTCACCTGTGTTGTCAGGCTTCACTGCCCCAACACATCTTCATCCTAGTGTTGAGATGTACTATTTCCTCAACACTCACCACTGTGTTGTCAGGCTTCACTGCCTCAGCACATCTTCATCTTAGTGTTGAGACAGGCTCCGTTGCTTCAACATTCAGCATAGTACTAACAGCTCCACCGCCTTAAAACTTGTCTTTGTACTCGAGGCTCCACTGGTTAAAATCACTATTTTAGTTTTCTCGGCATCAACATGCTGGAAGGATGATTGCTACTTACATTGGCGCTTCATTGGTCATGTCCTGCTCAGGGCCCAGGCCGGCTGCTCTCTTTTAAGTAACATCTGTCTATTTAAATTTTATTCCCGACCGTCACCATCTAGTGCTTACCCCGCAACAATGTGACTGTTACGTGCTAAGCAGGGGACTTAATGTTGATGGTGGTTTTTAGTTTAGGGCTAAAACCGTAAAACTCCATATTTGTATGCCTGCTTTCTGCAAAGAAGTGGAGTTGTCAAGAAGCTGATGAGCGCTTATACCTCTCTGCTTACATATGAACCCGTCTACATTATTCACTAATGCAGGGCTTGCTGAGTATTTATCCCATGCTATTTTCCCAGTTGAACTCTTAATATTGACATGATATGACAATTAATGTTCACTCTCAGCTGAGTAGCATGAATTTCTCGAAGTGTCAGGATTAAGATGTGCATGAAGGTACTCAATCAGAGGCGCACGAGCTGCGCTGCTCTCCAAGATAAAATTAGTGATTTTGTACCAACGTGCAAAATTCACCAAAATTCATTTATTTTGTGCCAACTCACAAAATTCAATTTTTTGACCTAATTTTGTTGATTTACAAAAATTAGGTTTGCCCCAAAACAGAGCCTGCACGATATCTCGATCCCTATTGGTCGAGACCAAACCTAGGCAAGCTAGGAAACTATGTTATCATATAGCTAGTATGAGTAGAATCCCACCAAAAGTTGGAAAATAAGGAAGAAAGAGAAACTGCGACAAAATGGGAAAGTAGCAAGGGAGGCGTGACCGTGCAACTTGGCCGGTCGGTTTGCCCTAGCTGGCACCTTTCCTTGCCAACCAGCCATGCCCCATGTCGCTGTTCGCCGGTCCCTCTTTCCCATTAACCAATCAAATCGCTCCAAAGCTGTAACCAGCACTTTTAATTCAAGGTGGAAGTAGGCTGGTCGACTCGTTTAAATCCTTAAAAAATAGATCATGGCCGTCCAAGACAGTCGCAAGTTGATCACAACCACACGACTTGGTAAGCTCCGTTAGCTAACCCTAGGTCTTGCAAACATGACCAAGCAAGTCCCATGGTACTCACCAGCGGGCCCACTTCTATTTCAGCCAATCGGAACTATCCTAGCTTGTAGGCAGAATCCATGATCGCTAGCCAAAGTGGGCTAGTCGCGCGGTTCAAAAAAGGCCTTTAACGAGGTTAAGACCGCCCATGGCAGTCTTAAATCCATCATGGCTGTCAAACTTAGCTAGCCTAATTGGATGGCTTAGATTTTATTTTAGGCGACCAATGAGGTGCCGATATGCTCACCGACGACAAACCTTTGGTCTCGACCAATCACATTGCTTCAACGCCTCAAACCGATCGCCCAAAGAAGGTTGGACACACGGATTTAATTCGACTAGCGGCAGTAGGTGGCTGTCGCAAAATGATCTCGGCCGTCCAACTTGGCCAGCCAAATCGACCGGCCTAGATCTGATTTTGGGGAACCAATAAGGTGTCGTCGTGATCACCGGCCTCCCCTCTCCTATTAGGACCAATCGACTTGTCATCAACCTACCCAGATAGCTCCTGGCAGCTGCTCAAAGTAGGTTAGTCACGCCACTCATAAGAGTTTTAAATAAGTTAATGATAAACAACAACTGCCGCAAATCATCTCAACCATCCAATTTGGCTAGATGATTTGACCGGCTAAATCCAATCTTAAGGGACCAATGGGACGCCATGATTGCTGTCAGCTGCTCCTCTTCTTCATGAGTCGGTCATGCCATCTTTAGTCAACTTACTCGGCTGCCAATCGTTCGACCAAAGAAGGATGGTTGCGCTCCTAACAGTGGCACCTCATATGTATCGATTTAATTTGAGCCTCTTGCTTAACAGCGATGCTTTACATGCATCGAATATAAATGATATTTCATAAATATCGATTTCACGAATAATTTAATTATTTTACCTAAAAGCACCATATGCTATTTTTGAGTACCAACTCACGCCAAGTCTCATTTGCACGACTTGACTTATCACATATGACCACCTACCGCCTAGCCTGCACTTGATTGGGCGAAATTATCAGGTTTTGCCAGCAAGACCCACTCAATAACTACCATGAAGGATTTGTTCTACTCTTCATGTAACTTGCTCCATATTTTCAACAAAAATGCTCGAGACATCAAACATGTCACAAACTGGGGGATACTTATCAGGGTATTGGTATGGAGGTTTACAGCATGCGGCGTGCAACACTCCCATTATGAGAAAGTGTCAGGAAGGGCGAGCAGTTGATGACAGTAGAGAAGTAGTGGGTATAAAACCGACCAGTCTTCCCTTCGTAAGGACGTGGTTTTCATCATCCCACTTCTCCATCATTCAACTACTCCCACTTCCTATGAGATCAGCGTGTTCGACTATGACTTGTATAAATAGACTTTCAATCTATTTTGACCACAGCAAGGTTATCTACACAAGTATTCAGAAACCATCCGGAACTTACATCTTACACTCTGCAAGCAGGTTCTACATTCTGATACAAGTCATAAACAACTACACCTTACAGATATTATCACTCTGATCTCAACACCATCTCATCTTTCCTCCCTAAGATCAACCCTTATCCTTCCTTTATGACCGAATTGAATCTGGAACGGCCACTTCTTGGTTTAGGCCAGAGTCTTACAGATTGATCTCTCGAATCTAAAGTACTTTTGTGCAGTACATTTGTTTAGGGTTTGAATTCGTTTCTCATCGACACACCCAATTTACCATTTTCAGCAGAATCAGTTTTTACCCTACTACACCTCCATATAAATAAAGATCAAGAAATGCAGAATAATGTGAGTATTAGTATATGTAGTAAAGGGACTGGATACTATAAAGATATATATGCATATCTGGAGATGAAAATGCCAAGAGATGATAGAGTCTAAGATAGAATAGTGACATGACCCATGAATCTTCGGAACCAAGGAGAACTTGAAAAGTATTGGAGTTTGAACCTTAAATAAGGAAAGGCTAGAGGGTTCAACATAGTTTCTGCTGGAAAAATATGATAGAAAGGGTGAAAGATTCAGAAAGGCTTTGTCTTTAGGGAGATCAGTCTTAGTGATTTTTTTTAGGGTATCAAGTTTTTCTGCATGGTCCATGATCTCATAGCAATATAAATTATCTTTAAACACGTGCATGTAATATTAGTGATGGAGTAGGACACCTCTATTAATGGGAAAGGCTTTAGTGAGATGCATG
Organism: Papaver atlanticum; assembly: GCA_023531105.1. Taxonomy (NCBI): domain Eukaryota; kingdom Viridiplantae; phylum Streptophyta; class Magnoliopsida; order Ranunculales; family Papaveraceae; genus Papaver; species Papaver atlanticum. Next base: position 1,003,877 of record JAJJMB010000989.1, on the reverse strand, counting down.
ACATAATAGACATACGATAATACCACAGGAAGAGAGATAGGTGAAATATAAATGTTGTTGTTTTTTCTACTTCTCAGTTTAAAAGGAGGTTGGATACATCCAAATGTGATAATGGTAGAATAGGTAAGTTGAGTACTGGTATAAAATAAACTATTAAATAAGGGAGGCTGAATTTGAAGAAAATTATGAGAAATGTGGGTAGGATTATATGAAGGAAAGTGATTCATCTTTCTTGGGTTGATATTGAAATTTCCCCAAGTTAAAATGTTGATATGATGCCAGAGATGGAGGAATTTATTCAAGTAACTACTTAATGTACTCCAAGTGCCAATGGTGCCTCTCAACAGGTGCTGCCTTTTCCGGATCTACATAAAATCAAAGATAATAATTAGTATCCAAGGGATCATATCCAACTTCGGTGGCTTAACAATACCCCTCATAGTGATGAGTCTAACATGATTAGGGTTGAGAAAAAAGTGAGAGGGGAAGAATTGAAACATTAGGTTAGATAGAACGTAATTGTATTTGTTGGAAAGGATTAGAGGGAATTGATTACATATGGTAATTTCCGAAGCGTCATGATGACTCTGAACGCCACGGGTAGAGTGTTGAATAGGCGTGCATGGTCTAGAGACATGACCCTTAACCAAACACCATAAATGGCTATTAATGGTATTGATTAAGGCTCTATAAAAAAGGATTTAAATGAGGAATATCAATAAACAAGAAAATTAAGCCAGAAAAGGAAAGTGAGAAAATTAGATAGAAAAATTCATAAAATGACAAATAATGGAAAGGCAGGACCAGAATCACCGCCCCCATCTGAGAATTATAATCAAGAAAAAAATATCTCATTTTCATTGAATGATCAACAGCTTGAGAAATTGAATAATGAAATACAGATTGAGATGGATAGGCGACACAGAGAAGCCGAGTACAAGAAAAGTCTAGAGGAAACTGCTGCTGAGTTTGCTGCTTGGGAGGAGAAGAGATTAGCTAGGATTGCACGAAAGCGGGAGGAGAGACATGATCTTAAGCAGTGGAGGATGTATGGAAGTGCGACTGAAAATGAGTCAGAAAATTCAGAAGGAGGGTATGAGTACTATGTTGAGGAGGTTGAAACAAGTGAGACAGATTCACATGCTAATGAAGAGGAAAATATGTTATCAAAGTATTATGAGAAGAAGCTTTATGCGAGGACCATGCATGAAGGGAAAACAACTGAGCAAGAAGAAAATAAGTTATTGGAAGATGAGACGGATGAAGAGACTGGAAAGAGTGAAAGTAGTACTGAAGAATCAAACGATTTTGAGTATGGATCTCCTGCACTACCTGGAAGTGACTACAGTAATGGATATGAAGAAGAAGACCGGGAAAGCTACGATGAGGAGGATTAGAAAAGTCCTCTTCTTGGATATCAACAAGAGGTACTGAGGTTAAAGGATTTGAAAAAGATTGAAAATGATTAACAAGTTATTTTTAAACAAATCATGTTGATATTTTCTTCTAGTCTTCTTTATCTTTATGGTGTTGATGTTAATCCTGTCTTTGTAAAGTTTGTTGTGGCCGGTGAAGTAAGTATGTTTTGCCAGATTTTGTTGTTGATAGAAGTTATTAGCAATAGGTAGATATGGATAGTTTCTGATATTCTTACTTTTGGTAATCTAAGCTTGAGAGCAATGATTCTCAGTAAGTGTCTTATTTTGGTAGTTCTTGTGCCTGTTAGCAAGGGCTCCTGTTGATGGTGGTTTTTAGTTCAGGGCTAAAATTGTGAAACCCTGTGTTTAATGTGCCGTCATTCTGCAAAGAAACATAGCCATTTTAAAGTGATGAGAGCTTAAGCCTCTTTACTTACATGTGTATTGAGCAATTCAGTATACTCATATATAAAATTTATCCAGAATGGTGCATGTAGCAACAATCCCAAATATTCTGTAAATTTTATTAACCTCATGCTTGCATTATTCATTAATGTATGGTTTATTGAGTATTCTTTTATATGCTACGTTCCCAAACTGAACTCTTAATGCTGATATGACATGACAATTAGTGTTCACTCGCAGCTGAGTAACATAAATTTCCCGAAGTATCAAGATTAGGACCTGCATGAAAGTACTCCGATGGAAGCACACTGCGCTGCTCTCTGAGAATAAAATTAAAGAATTTTGTGTCAACACACAAAATTCATCAAATTTGAATAATTTTGTGACAGCTCGCAAAATTCAAACTTTAACCTGATTAATTTGCAAAAATTAGGTTTTTGCAGCCCACGCTTTTAATTAAAAAGTTGGCTGGTCGACGCGCTTAAATTCCTTAAGAAAAATAAGCCTAGACTGTCCATGTTAGTCTTAAAACAATCACGGCCACACGATTTGGCCGACCAATTTAACGAGCTTGGCCTCCTCCCAGCGAGACCAAGCAAACTCCATGATGTCCACCGGAGGGCCCACTACTATTCCAGCCAATCGAAATGCTCTTAGCCCGCCAGCAACATTCCCGATCGCTAGCCAGAAGTAGGCTAGTCGCGCTATTGAAAAAGGGTTTAACGAACTAAGACCGGCCGTGATAGTCTCAAATTCATCACGACCGTCCAACTTAACTAGCCTAGTTGGATGGCTTAGATCTTGTTTAGAGCGGCCAATGAGGTGCCGGTATGCTTACCGGCGACCCACCTTAAGCCCTGGCCGATCGAGCTCTCCCAACCTGCAGGAAGCACATCAAATTGAATAGCCCAAAGAAAGTTGGCCGCGCAACGTTCAAAACCCTAATTGATGTCAGTGACTGCATATTATTGTCGCAAAACGATCTTGGCCGTCCAATTTGTCTAGCCAAGTCGACTGGCCCAGATCCAATTTTAGCCGGCCAATGAAGTGCCAGCATGCTCGCCAGCGGCCTGCCTGCATCCCTGACCAATCGACTTGCTCAAGCAAGCAACTAGCGCCTCAAATCGATTAGCCCAAAGTAGGTTGGCCACATGGATTTTAAAACCCTAAATTAAATCAACGGCAGTATGCAACTGCCGCAAATCATCTCGGCCGTCCAACTTCTCTAGCCGAATCGACCGGCCTAGATCTTATTTTAGGCGACCAATAAGACCACAAGCCATCCCTCTTCCATGAGGAATGATCGACCAAGCCGCGTCTTGCCTATATGGCTCCCAAACGGTTTCCCAAAAGTGGCTAGTCGCGCTGCCTACATGAATTTTAATAGATTCAACGGCAGCCATTAATTGCCGCAAATCATCTCAGCCACTCAACTTGGCTAGCCAATTTGACCAGCCTAGATCTAACTTGGGCCGACCGATAGGATGTTTGAATGGCTACCATCCCCCACCCTCCTATAGGGCCTGACCGGCCTACCTTTAGCATGCGTGCATAGCTCCTAGCATCTCCCTGAAAATGGTTGTTCATGCTTTTTTTAATACATTAAGCTCCGAGACTAACTCAAACGAGCTTTACACAACGAGGCTTCATGAACATCGATTATTTTGAGCTGCTTGCTTAAAATCGATGCTTTATATGCATCGATTACAAATGATGTTTTATAAATATCGATCCCACAAATAATTTTATTATATGACCTAAAAGCATTACGTGTTGTTTTAGCGGCAAGTCTCACAACTTGACCCACTCAGCAGCTTGCTGTGTATATTTTTCTACAAAATACTCGAGACATCAAACATGTCACAAACTGGGGGATGCTTATCGGGTATTGTTCTGGCGGTTTACAGCGTGCGGCGTGCAACACGCTCATTACGAGAAAGTGACAGGAAAGGCGGACGGTTGATAGCAGTAAAGGAGTAGTGGGTGTAAGGATGACCGGTCTCGCCTTATGATAGAGACGTGATTGTCACCACTTTTACATGATCCCCACTTCTCCACTACTTAACTGCCTCCACTTCCTATGAGATCAGGGTGCGCTCAGTCATGACTTGTATAAATAGGATTTCAACCTATTTCAACAAAAAACAAGTGTTATCAACACAAGTATCCAGAAACCACATTCTGATACAAGTCATAAAACAGCCACACCTTCATCCTGATTTCAACACCTTCTTTGCTTCCCTCCCTAAGATCTACCCTTCTCCTTCGTTTTGTGACTGAAGAAAGACTGGAACGACCATTTCTTAGTTTAGGCCAGAATTATACAGATTGATCTCTCGAATCTAAAGTACTCCCGTGCAGTGCATTTGTTTAGGGTTTAGATTCGTTTCTCGGCAGCACACCCAAATTTACCATTTCCCGCAGAATCAGTTTTTACCCCAAAACAACTGGCGACAACAGTGGGAGATTAATCTCTCGGTTGCGAAGTTAATTTCTTAATTTTCATTTCAATCCTCCTAATTTCAAGATGGTGGATCTTAGGTCTGGATCAGCAACTAATCCGATGTTACTGGCGCTGACAACACCCCTGGCATCAACATTCCTGCCGGTCGGTGACACCAATGTACCTCCCGCCAGCATAACCAATGTATCTCGTGGTGTTACATCCTCTACCACCAACACCAGCGGTGCAGGAAACATTCCCTCCGGCGTGACACCTCCTATCACCAGAGCCAGAGCCGTTTCCACCGTTCCCAATGTTTCTTCGAGCATAACACTCCCAATTGTTACCAGAGCTACTGCAACTCCTCCATCAGGATAAGAGGCTGGAGGAGCAAGAGGAAGCCAACCCCCTATTACCATTGTTGATTTGATGGAAAGACAAGAAGTTCAAGCTAAATCTCAGACAGACATGGCTATAACTCAGAAAGAGGTACTTACTTTCCTCAAGACACTAATGGAGCGGTTACCGCAAGAGTCACGTAAACCCCAGATGGAGCTGACAAGGAATACTTTTAACACCCCCAGCACAAGCACTTCAGCGAGACGCACCTTTATAGATGAAGAGGATCGCGTTGCTTTTGAACGCCCATTGGAAAGGAATCATCAATCCAATTTCTTCATACGTAAGGATCTAGAACGACTTTGTTGATGGAGAAAAACTTTTTGCTGGTTTTTTAAGAAATGGAGAGACGACCGTGGGGATGGAGGCTCCTCAACCAGCAAACTATCTAACCTCAAATAAATGCACTGCGCGGGAGTGCTTTGAGTTCGAGAGATCAATCTGTAGGACTCCGGCCTAAACCAAGACAATGGTCGTTCCAGAGTCAATTCGGTCACAAAGAGGGAAGAGAGTTGATCTGTAGGAGGGAATCTGAGAAGTGTATGAGATCAATGATGATCAAGGATTGTGAATGTGTTTAAGGTTTTTGCAAGTTTTCTGTGAACTGTTGAGTTCGAATAAGTTCTCGTCGATTGATCGAATTCTTGAGAGTGATTGCTCGGATCAGAATTTTTCGACGAAAAGTTGTCTCTTTTAAATCGTGGATTCAGAGACTTATTTATATTGCTAGAATTGTAGACACATTGATCTCCAGTAAGTGTGACGGTTGCTCGACTGAAAGAGTGGGAAAGTGGGAAATCGTGGTTTAACCAGTTCCAGGTCGTGCGGAGACTTGGTTGATTGTCCACCCACTACTTTTCTAACTCCCTCAACTGCTTGCACGACTTACTCACATTTATCATCATGGATGAACACACATGTCATAGGCCGCAAGACCAAAATCCTAATTAATATCCCCCATGTGATGTGATTGATGTCTCACGAACGTGGAGTCTGTAAAGCAGACGTGTATTTGATTAGTCATTCGTTGACTTGATTAGACAATGGGTCTAAGTATTGTTCAGTCAAGCATGGTTGCCGAATGCTCTATGAGAACATGTCTGCTGGGACGTATAGTTCTCAAATAAATGATGTTGATGATTGAATCATGATAGTCTGAGCAAATATTGCTTGTATGATGAATTGTTGAACATTGATAGTTGAATCAATATTCGAGTATTTGAGCAAATATTGCTCATTTGATGAGTTACTGAATATTGATAGTTGAATCAATATTCGAGCAATTGAGCAAGTATTGCTCATTCGATGGATTACTGAATATTGATAGTTGAACCAATATTCGAGCAGAGCAAGTATTGCTCATTCGATGTATTATTGAATATTGATAGTTGAATCAATATTCGAGTAATTGAGAAAGTATTGCCCATTCGATAAATTATTGGTAGCATGACCAAATAAAATATTAATTAAAATATTAGTAGCTGGACCAAATATTATATATTAATCCCAAATATTGATTACTGGATACAAATAGAATTATTAATGTTTGAACTCACTCAGAATTATGATTTACAGAGCATTTGTTCGAAACCCTAATTTTGATCAATTACTGATAATTGATGATTTACTTAAAATAGGTCACTGAGTGAAGGAGGGACCGTCTACATGGTATGATGGACGACCATGTAGCTCCCAAGTGCTCGAGTGAGCATGCACCAAAGTCCTTTGTTGACCAGTTGGTGAAAGAATGATCAAATACTGGTTTAATCATTTATTAAAATAGTGCTCGTGTGAGCGCTAGGTAGTAAAACCTAGTTATGGAGAGATGAGGGACCGACCAAGAGGTCATGGGACCGGCCCTTGGTGGTCTTGGGACCAGCTGACGGTCGATTGAGCAAATCCCAAGTTGGTTGGAGAGAGTTTGGACCCAATACAAACAATTGATAGCAAATTAGGTCAAAATTATAAAGATGAGTGGGACCGGATCATTGCAAGCCTTAGGGCCGGCCTTGGTCGGTCAAGGTAGCATGCCTGTGTCACCATGATGTCTGTGTCTCAGTCCTGAGAGTTTTGGAATTTTCTGGTGCGGGTTTGAGCAATATTTGGGATTTTCAGAAGAGTTTGATCTTGACTGAAACTCTCAATTTTGCTCGAATGAGCAAGTGGAACTTTGCTCGTGCGACCAATATTTTGAAAATATTAAACTAATAATATTTTGATACATGACGTGAGTAGCCTAGTCGGTCATGTGACCGTTTGACTTTTTGACTTTTTCGTGGTTTGAGCAATATTTGAGAAAATATTGAAAAACTAGGGTTTTCGCTCGAACGATTGAGTTCCATGAGATGATGGAAATAATAATATGAGAAAATAAGTGATTGTAAGGTGTGGGACCGGCCACGGCTAGGGCATGGCCGGACGGCTAGGTGGCCCGGTCCCGTGACACCTTTCCCTATTTTCGTTCGATGAAAGTATGGAAAACCAAGTGTTTCACTCAAACGAAGGAGTTTGCTCAAATGAAGGAGTTTCCATGAGATGAGGAAACAAATTAAAATAATGGGAAATGGGGACCGGCCACGGCGACATGACCGGCCGTCCGGTGGGCCCGGTCCCACGCCTCTTGTTTATTTTATTTAATATTATTTTCCTGATTGGTTCCTCGTTTTTCCATATTTTCGAACATTCGTTCGGGTGCTCGTTCGTGCACTATTGTCAAGTACACTTGCACCGTTTTCTCGGGGCTTACTCGGTGGTGGCCCAGATGCCCGATTGTTGAATATTTAATACTAATTCATGAAATTGGCTGAGAATGATTCATGAAACGAAGTAATAAAATAAGTTGAGTATCTATTACTAATCCATGGAATACAGCCGGGGGATTCAGGGAACGGAGGCCTTTTGATAAACATATTCATCATAGCTCTGAGAGGAACGTTCGCTCAGTCAGAGATCGTGAAATGGTTCACGGATCGTAAAATATGAATCGTCACATGCATTCCTGAAGCCGGGTCAGAAACATGCAGTATCATGATTTTACGACTTTAGCCCTTGACAAAAATCCACCATCAACATTAAGTCCCCTGCTTAGTGAGGGACAGTCATGTTCCGCAGTAAGCACTAGATGGTGATTTTCCAGTAGACGAGATAAGTAGTTGAACTTAGTCATACAAAGGCATTTTCAGAATCCCTGATTTGCTCCAATGATGTCATGTACGAGCAAATGCCCAGATAAGGACTCTGTCAGTATGATAGAGTGTCATCTCATGAGTACGGAGAGACGAGGCACTACTGATTTGGACGATCAGACGTCAAGTTTTGGTTGGTTTAGCATTTACGGGTTGGGCCCAAAAGGGAAATCCTTGTTTTAGGAACGGATGTTCGTTCGTTCGTTAGTTTAAGAAACAAACAATAATCCCTAGCATAAGAGAGATTTTTTTTAATAGACCTGCGTCTAATGATAAAATCTCTGTCTATGAGTTTTCATGAAAACAAAATTTTATCTTTTAAATATGTGAGATTTCACAAGATGGAATAAACTCTCGTTTCAAAGGTGGATGCTTGTACGAGAGAAAAGTTTTTTGTTTTTTTTTGAATAGACGTGCGTCTGTTAGTAATAAAAAAAATTGTCTATGAGTTTTCATGAAAAAATTTATTTTCGATATTGAGCTTTCACAAATTTTTGAAAATATACTCTTATTTCAAAGACGTATGCTCGCACGAGGGAGCAAAAATATATATATATTTTCAAATTTACGTGAGTTTCACGTTAAAATATATTTTTTGTAAAATCAATGTTTTGATTTTGAACAACTGTTGAAAGTAGACAATTATACATGGTGAAATAATGTCTGTATGTGAGTTTTCACAATTGTAGAATGGACGTCTGTCCAATTTTTGAAAAAAAACAGTGAATGTTCACACAGTAAAATTTTACGTGGGTTGTTCATGATTTTATGAAAATCAATTTATGATTTTTGAATAATGGACTTTGCCCGTCTTTGCAGGTTTGAAGAAACGAACAAGTTTTAAAAACTTTTGTGCTAAGTTCACTACTGTTAGTGAAACTGTAAACAGGTAAGAGTTGGATGGTTACCATTTTTGTTGCGTGTTTGTTATTGGTATATCCATGACTCCATGTCTTTTTCCTCAGATAACGGTGACTTCCAGTTACAACCACCCTTCTGGCTCTTCCGGGGAACACTCCATAAATATCAAGTCAAAGATGAAGACTTTTGCAGATGTTCATGCCAAGGTGAATCAACCTTTCAGAGATGCTAGAAAGCTGATACACGGTATGTCTCCTGATCATCCGAGAGTGGTTCGTGCTAAGATATATGCTTTCTTGGTCTTAGTAGATGCGGAGGGAAAGCAGAGACGTGATGAAATATCACAGAAGAAAAGAGTTGAAGATGAAAATCTCATATCTCATCAGCAGAAGCACCGCCGACTTCAGCAAGTGAGACTATCGACTGAAGATGAAGTTCGGATTTTCGTTGATGGTGTAGCTCCTGATTCAGATGTGGATGAATGAAGAATTTCGTCATAATTCGTCATCAAAAAATTCAGAAGTTAGGTCTTCATTGAAATTATCGTAGAATCTTCGTCCGATGTCGGATTTTTATGATCTACCCATGTTTCTTCATCCTCAGAAAATTTCCAAGCTTTAGAAGAGAAGCTTTTCGGCTTTTTATCACGTTTAAGGACCGAAATTGACTAAACAGCAAACTTCCAGGAGGTTTTCAGAAAATTTTCAGTTGTCATGTAGTCCAAGGTTTTGGCCACATCGTTTTGCTCGTTCATCCAATTGCTGTGAATTTTGTATATGTTGTAGAGGACATCCATACGAAGAGAATGACATATGACTCAACCTTATATTCTTCACAAATTTCTCCCAGCTCGCTTCTTTGTGCATGACAGTGTAAAATCGTCTCAGACGAGCTTGTTGTAAAACGCCCCTGTTGTGTCTTTAGACCATTTTCTTGTGTCTTGAACCCTTGATGAAGGATTTAAATGCCATTGATTAATTTTAAATCTGAAACCCTTGGTTGATACATGAGCCTGGCATTTGCAGTACCATTATTTGTTTCTGTCAGTCGTAGAAGCATCACTTCTGAAACCCTGGTCACGGGACCATAACTGAGGTTGCTCTCAAGAGGGGATGATGTAATGACCATGGTTGCACGTTCCTGTGGTAGCATTCCTTTTAAGATGAGTGATTATCACAGGCGAGTCCGATACCATGGGTCTTGGACTGTGAAACTGATCGTCATGATCAGTGGACCGTCAATCCCCTGTATTTTGTTAAATCTCTCCCTTTCGTTTTTTCTTCTTCTGGAAAGAACTAGATAGAGGACCCAGGTACAAAAAACTTGATGTAAAGACCTAGGTGGTCGAAGTTGGATGTACCTTGATGAAGGACTTGGTGGAAAGACATCGATCGACTGTGGAGGTAATGAATCCCGTCTAAGAGTTGATGCTTGCATGTTGTATGCTCTGGAAGTTGTAGGAATCTCATACGATGTCGGAATTTGGTAATTGACCCCAACCTTTGAAGCTAAGAGACTGAGTTATCATACGAGAAAATAATCACTTAATTTGGAGTTGTCTAGGTCAGCCAACGAAGCGTGCACATTTTTAATTTGTAATACCGTACAATATTTTTAGATTTCCTGAACCTGAGTGTGGAGACCATATCTTTCAGCTCGTATGTCCAATTGATGCGCCCTTTTGGAATGTTGTATTTCATTTGTAGAGATGATAAGATCATCTTATAGAAGACTTTTGCTTGTGCCCATCCGTCGTGCAAGCTTTGGGAATACTTTCATGTGAACATGTTTTCATGTCTACACATATTGATATGAATCATTAGTGCTTGGAGAAGTCCGCTTCATCGAGTAACACTTCAAAGAATGGTTAGTTGATGAAGCCCTGTCATGAGGATGTTGCTCCTGAGACTGTTGTTGATGCTGAGATCACGATTGAATTTTCTCCAGACATTCTTGTTGATGTTGATACCATGGACAGAGTTCGTCCAGATATCCTTGTTAATGCTGATACTGATACGTATTGATCTCTGTACCTTGGTGACTATTATTATAAAGGCGGAATTCAGAATAATAATAGACGAAAACTAGAAAACATAACATAGTAGAAACCAGATTCGAATAAAATATCTTCTCTAGATTATGAACAAGAAAACTATTACAATTCTCTCTTTGTTACGCTCACAATCTCTCTAGGTAAATAACCTTAAAATATTTTCTAAGCTTGCTTTTAAAATAATTAATTGCCTCACAAACTTCTATCTAGGTATGTGTGTTAAACCTCCTTTTCTAGGTGTCAAACCACACTCTCTAGATTGTCTTAGCTATGAGCTAAACATCTATATTTATAGCTTTAACGGTTTCCCAAACCTTATAGGAATCTATTTCCTTATCTAGGAATTCCCTTTCTAGGTATATTTCCCTTTCTAGGAATATTACCTTGTCTAGGAAGTATTTCCTTATCTAGGTATACTTCCTTACTTTGGTTTGGTTTCCCAAACCTCTTAGAAATTTATTTTCCTTTTATAGGAATACTTCCTTCATCAGTAATCCCTCCTAAATTACAATTATATCCTCAATCCATCTTGAGGATCACTAGTTCCCGAAGAGAAAAAGATACGCATGTATCATGCGCCCCCACTCAAGAACTTGAACTCCTGTGAAAGTTATATTTGGAGGTTAGGGAACTCGAGAGTTCCTTTCACCCTGCTGAGCCATCTCTCCTTGCTAGGAACTTGACTTTGAATTCTAATTAGAAAAGCGTCCTTATCTTCTTGTCTTATCTTAGTCACTTTTCGCTCGGTAATGCAATCCTCTTCGAGTGGTTTTTCTCTATCAAACCACAAGTCTTCCATATGTGGCAAGATGATCTTGTCATCTCCATCATTATCTAGTAATGGTGGTTCAAACATCTTAAACCTTTCTAGGTTGTCTTCTTGTTGTTTGGTTAGGGTTTCCAAACAAACTCTATTCGGATTCTCCTCAAGAGATCGGGTCACAAGGAGAATGAACTTCGTACTAGCATTCACCAACCGTTTAGCCTGAGTGGCAGTAATCAAGCTCGCTCCATCAAGAGGAGAGTCTATAGCTCGTATTACAAAAGCTATCCCATCTTTGGTAAAGATATACTTATGGTTCCTCCTATGTAAAATCGCATCTCGATCCTATAAGTAAGGACTACCAAGTACAACCTAACAAACATCTAATGGAACCACATCGCATGTAACCTCATCAATGTATGACTCATCAAAAGAAAAAAATTAAATGTACACTGTTCTGAAACCTGTAGCCCACCTTCCTTTTGAAGCCACCCTTAATGATAGGGTTTCGGATGTTTGAAAGTCTTCAAACCCAACTTATGTACAAAAGAATGTGAAAGTAAATTCTTCTGACTTCCCGGGTCAATAACAGCATCTATAAGTGTTGTCTTAACCTGCATCTTAACTGTAAAGAGTCGTTCCCTAAGGTCATCTTTTAAAGGTCATTCTTTTGCTCCTTCCATAAGAGAGAGCTTTGAGTTGGGTTCCGTTAGTCCTTGGAATTCAATTGGAGCTTGTGCGACTAGTGCTGCCTTCTTGGCTTCTTTATTCTGCAACCCTTTTAGTTTTAGATTAGGATACTTCATCCAACACTTGTCGACAACATGTCCCATTAGTTTGCAATGGGTGCAAGTCAAACCTCCTTTGTCTTTAGACTTCCTATCCTCTTTGCTCCTTTCATCTCCTTTAGCGACGAAACCTTTAGACTTCCCCTTGGTGTTTCCCTCAACATAGGATTTCTTAAGCCTTCCTTCGATAACATTAGCTTTTATGCTTGCTTCGGAGATAGTATCCACCGAAAATATCTTCAACTCCTTCCGTATATACTCATGGAACCCGGAGATATACTTCATATAGATAGCATAATCTTCCAAGTCCAAATCCAAAACCATAGCTTGATTATGAAATTCTTAAGTATATTCTTGCACGGTTTGGTTGTAGGACTGCTTCAAGTCGTACCACTTGAACCATCTGTCTTCAAGATAGCCAATCGGATAAAATTGTTTCATCACAACTTCCTTGAATCTCTTCCACGACAATGCTCCCTTACTTAGGTATTGTCTTTGATAAGATTTCCACCATATTAGAGCATGCTTTGAAAGCTTCAATGCCGCAAAATCTATCTTCTCCTTCGAACCATATTCAAAGAAACAAAAGTACGTCTCTAGACACTCTATCCAATCATCAAATTTCTCTACATAGACACTTCCATCATAAAGTGGAATATCAACATGAAAATCAATTTTTAGATTCTTACCATGATTCATAAACTTACCACGAGGTTTTAATGCTTTTGTGCCTTTAGTAATCTCCTCTTCTTCTTCCTCTTCGCTTTCTTCTTCTTCCTCCTCATCCTCTTCTTCCGAACCCCAAGATGGAGATTTCTTTTTCGTAAGTTTCAGATTTGGTGTATTGGAATGAATACAAGCAACCAACTCTTCCAGGGTAGTTTGAATCGTCTTCATCTCTTTTTCTAACATAACCACCTTCTCGTCAGTAGTTTTTGGTTCATCAGTCTTAGACTCATCGTCTGATTTTGTCATCCTTGGTTTTCTTGTTCTTTTAATGTATTCTTGCTTTCCGAGTAACTCACCAAGTTGTTTGTAGAGAGATCTAGTGAAGACCATAAACCACAAGAATCTTCCCTAAAAGAAACGAACTTTGCTCTGATACCAAATTGATATGTATTGATCTCTGTACCTTGGTGACTATTATTATAAAGGCGGAATTCAGAATAATAATAGACGAAAACTAGAAAACATAACACAGTAGAAACCAGATTCGAAGAAAATATCTTCTCTAGATTATGAACAAGAAAACTATTACAATTCTCTCTTTGTTACGCTCACAATCTCTCTAGGTAAATAACCTTAAAATATTTTCTAAGCTTGCTTTTACAATAACTAATTGCCTCACAAACTTCTCTCTAGGTATGTGTGTTAAACCTCCTTTTCTAGGTGTCAAACCACACTCTCTAGATTGTCTTAGCTATGAGCTAAACATCTATATTTATAGCTTTAACGGTTTCCCAAACCTTATAGGAATCTATTTCCTTATCTAGGAATTCCCTTTCTAGGTATATTTCCCTTTCTAGGAATTTTACCTTGTCTAGGAAGTATTTCCTTATCTAAGTATACTTCCTTACTTTGGTTTGGTTTCCAAAACCTCTTAGAAATTTATTTTCCTTTTATAGGAATACTTCCTTCATCAGTAATCCCTCCTAAATTACAATTATATCCTCAATCCATCTTGAGGATCACTAGTTTCCGAAGAGAAAAAGATACGCATGTATCATGCGCCCCCACTCAAGAACTTGAACTCCTGTGAAAGTTATATTCGGAGGTTAGGGTACTCAAGAGTTCCTTTCACCTTGCTGAGCCATCTCTCCTTGCTAGGAACTTGACTTTGAATTCTAATTAGAAAAGCGTCCTTATCTTCTTATCTTATCTTAGTCACTTTTCGCTCCGTAATGCAATCCTCTTCGAGTGGTTCTTCTCTATCAAACCACAAGTCTTCCATATCTTGCAAGATAATCTTGTCATCTCCATCATTATCAAGTAATTGTGGTTCAAACATCTTCAACCTTTCTAGGTTGTCTTCTTGTTGTTTGGTTAGGGTTTCCAAACAAACTTTACTCGTCTTCTCCTCAAGAGAACGGGTCACAAGGAGAATGAACTTCGTACTAGCATTCACCAACCCTTTAGCCTGAGTGGCTGTAATCAAGATCGCTCTATCAAGAGGAGAGTGTATAGCTCATATTACAAAAGCTTTCCCATCTTTGGTAAAGGTATACTTCTGGTTCCTCCTATGTAAAATCGCATCTCGATCCCATAAGTAAGGACTACCAAGTACAACCTGACAAACATCTAATGGAACCACATCGCATGTAACCTTATCAATGTATGACTCATCAAAAGAAAAAATTTAAATGTACACTGTTCTGAAACCTGTAGCCCACCTTCCTTTTGAAGCCACCCTAAATTATAGGGTTTCAAATGTTTGAAAGTCTTCAAACCCAACTTATGTACCAAAGAATATGAAAGTAAATTCTTCTGACTTCCAGGGTCAATAAAAGCATCTATAAGTGTTGTCTTAACCTGCATCTTAATTGTGAAAAGTCGTTCCCTAAGGTCATCTTTTAAAGGTCATTCCTTTTGCTCCTTCCATAAGAGAGAGCTTTGAGTTGGGTTCCGTTAGTCCTTTGACTTCTATTGGAGCTTGTGCGACTAGTGCTGCCTTCTTGGCTTCTTTATTCTGCAACCCTTTTGGTTTTAGATTAGGATACTTCATCCAACACTTGTCGACAACATGTCCCATTAGTTTTCAATGAGTGCAAGTCAAACCTCCTTTGTCTTTAGACTTCCTATCCTTTTTTCTCCTTTCATCTCCTTTAGCGACGAAACCTTTAGACTTCCCTTTGGTGTTTCCCTCAACATCAGATTTCTTACGCCTTCCTTCGATAACATTAGATTTTATGCTTGCTTCGGAGATAGTATCCACCGAAAATATCTTCAACTCCTTCCGTATATACTCATGGAACCCGGAGATATACTTCATATAGATAGCATAATCTTCCAAGTCCAAATCCAAAACCATAGCTTGATTATGAAATTCTTAAGTATATTCTTACACGGTTTGGTTGTAGGACTGCTTCAAGTCGTACCAGTTGAACCATCTGTCTTCAAGGTAGCCAACCGGATAAAATTGTTTCCTCACAACTTCCTTTAATCCCTTCCACGACAATGCTCCCTTACTTAGGTATTATCTTTGATAAGCTTTCCACCATATTAGAGCTTTCTTTGAAAGCTTCAATGCCGCAAAATCTATCTTCTCCTTCGAACCATATTCAAAGAAACAAAAGTACGTCTCTAGACACTCTATCCAATCATCCAATTTCTCTACATAGACACTTCCATCATAAAGTGGAATATCAACATGAAAATCAATTTTTAGATTCTTACCATGATTCATAAACTTACCACGAGGTTTTGATGCTTTTGTTCCTTTAGGAATCTCTTTTTCTTCTTCCTCTTCGTTTTCTTCTTCTTCCTCCTCATCCTCTTCTTCCGAACCCCAAGATGGAGATTTCTTTTTCGTAAGTTTCAGATTTGGTGTATTGGAATGAATACAAGCAACCAACTCGTCCAGGGTAGTTTGAATCGTCTTCATCTCTTTTTCTAACTTAACCACCTTCTCGTCGGGTTTTTTTGGATCATCAGTCTTAGACACATCGTCTGATTTTTCCATCCTTTGTTTTCTTGTTCTTTTAATGTATTCTTGCTTTCCGAGTAACTCACCAAGTTGTTTGTAGAGAGATCTAGTGAAGACCATAAACCACAAGAATATTCCCTAAAAGAAACGAACCTTGCTCTGATACCAAATTGATACGTATTGATCTCTGTACCTTGGTGACTATTATTATAAAGGCGGAATTCAGAATAATAATAGACGAAAACTAGAAAACATGACACAGTAGAAACCAGATTCGAAGAAAATATCTTCTCTAGATTATGAACAAGAAAACTATTACAATTCTCTCTTTGTTACGCTCACAATCTCTCTAGGTAAATAACCTTAAAATATTTTCTAAGCTTGCTTTTACAATAATTATTTGCCTCACAAACTTCTCTCTAGGTATGTGTGTTAAACCTCCTTTTCTAGGTGTCAAACCACACTCTCTAGATTGTCTTAACTATGAGCTAAACATCTCTATTTATAGATTTAACGGTTTCCCAAACCTTATAGGAATCTATTTCCTTATCTAGGAATTCCCTTTATAGGAATATTACCTTGTCGAGGAAGTATTTCCTTATCTTGGCATACTTCCGTACTTTGGTTTGGTTTCCCCAAACTCTTAGAAATTTATTTTCCTTTTATAGGAACACTGCCTTAAATCAGTAATCCCTCCTAAATTACAATTATATCCTCAATCCATCTTGAGGATCACTAGTTCTAGGAGAGAGAAAGATACGCATGTAGCAGATACCATGGACAGAGTTCCTCCAGATATCCTTGTTGATGCTGATACTATGGTTGGAGTTGCTCTAGAGACCGAAAAGGATGGAACCATGATTATCGACATAGTCTTTGCTCCTTTATCCAGTGAGTTTTTCATTCACGAACTAGTTGGTGGGTTGAGCATCCATAAGATGAAGGTTTACTAGGAGTTCAACCTGAATTCTCCCGAACAATATGACTTTACTGTGAACTAGATTCGTCAGTGAATCGACGTTGTTGTGGCAGATAGCAGCAGCGATCTTCATTCTGGATGTGATTGGTTAAGAGAGGAAGTTCCTCAGTCGTGCAGGGGATTGTGATGTAGAGAGTTCCCATTGATGAAGTTTCATGGAATCACATCAGGTTGCAGTAACTTGTTATGTGGACAACATTTATTGAAATAGTTTTAAATCGATCTCTCCAATAAGATCAAGTCCCCGGTGTATGTTGAAGAAGTTTGTGCCATCTATGGATGAATGATGTTGCATCTACTTTAGAAGTCTTATCATGGGATAGTGAAGACTTATCGATTGTAATTCGGTTACGCTTTGATCGTATTGGTGTTGAATCAGCGTATCATCGTCAAGATATTTGTGGTGAAGCTAGATATGTCATTATCGAAGGTGTACTCTTTGATTGGGAGTACAATCTGAAGGCTTCTGAAGAATATAGCACTCAGAGATGAGAGGTTTTTGAATTTTGGTTGGCCTTGGAGAAGTGGGTGATTGACAGTTGTTAGGATTTTCTTTTGGTTTGATAGATTCAATTACTTAATGCAAGTATTGCATATATTTTGGAGGAATTGAAAATAACGTATAGGTTAAGAAAATCCTAAATGCTTCAAACCTTGGATGCTTGAGCGTTGAAGCGTCATATCCCTTAAGCGTAGAATGTCTTAGGCTTGATCATCTTGGCCCCGAGTATCTTCTGTTGATTCGGCATTTCTTTCGTTGCGGTAGTGGTATTCAACACGTGTGCAGACATTAGAGCTTTCTGATTTTGTGGCGCTCATGGATACTCCTGCAAGGCTACGGAGAAACGCCCAAAGTGTTATTTTCCATGCTTGAACATCATCTCAGTAATGAACGTCTCAGTGAGATGCTCGATTCAGAGAGGTGTTAGATTCAACCACTTGGTAAAATGTTAATATGGTGAAGCTACCCATTCATAACATCTTCTAATAGAAGAATTGTTAGCAGAACTAAGTCCCCATGCTAGGATAGCATGTGAGGAAATAAATGACATAGACATGAGAGGAATGAGACTTGCCTGAGTGCGTAACCTCTTGATGAATGTCTATGCATCTTTTGCAGGTTCTTTCTTCAACTTCGTCGAAGTTCGAAATTCCTTCAAATGCTCTGATGATGGAACGTCCGCCAAATCTTCTGGATCAGAGTTTTCTTCATTTGAGAGATATGCAACCAAAGACGCTTTGTCAGTGGCCATCTTTTCAGCATGGATCCACGCTAGTCCGAGGATCTCGTCATATTTTGGATTTTCCTGATTATGTGAAACTTGGTCTCTGTTCAGGTTGAACCTATTTTCACCTTGAGAGTGATATAGCCATAAACATCTCTGAGCGTTCCTTCATGGTCTCTGATTGAGATGGGAACATGAGTAGCTTCTTGTCAAGTGATGTCTGCGGCTCTGAGAGTTTTCAGTGGAACAATGTTGATAGCGGTGCCAGCATCGATCAACGTTCTCCCAAATTCGTTTCCTTTGAGATTGACTGCGGTAAGCAATCCCCAGTCGTACATCTCTTTGTGGCTGGAGGCTCAGAAAGTATCTTCCTGACACGATGTGATTCTGTGAACATGTCTCTCCTTTGTGCTTTCGACAGATAGAGAAATTCAAATATATGTTCGACCAAGGATTGAACTGCTTTGTCGAAAGGTTGCTCGGAGAGATTGATGTCCTATGATTCTCCATTTCTTCTTCGGTTGGCTCTCTTTTGATGAATGAAAATTTGATTGCACCATATTGAATCCAGACTTCCAGTGACTCGATCAGTTCTTCAATGGGAAGAAGGAAGTTTGAGCATCATTTCTCGTTTGTTGATGCTGGGTCGAGGTTTGTGCATTTCAGGATTTGTTATCCTTCCTTTGCGCTTTCGGATGAGCCTGAGAGATTGGAGAAGCATGCTTATGTAGTGGTGCCTCGTCTTTCCTTTTGCTTCCTTCAACAACATTCATAGAAGGTTGGAGATTGTACTATTTATTGATCAGGCGCCTAGCACTGTCTCGAGTTTCTCGTGGTTCCTCGACTTTTGTAGCTCTTGTTCCTTCCAGTAAGGCCGGAGCAGTAGTTATTGATAGCTTGGATGCTTCATGAAGTTCTGAGAAAGTCTGGAACCGGAGATTTGCTAGCAAGGCTCTGTAGACCGGGATCATTCCATTGATGCACAAGTCCACCAGTTGTTGTTTAGTGACATTCGGATCATGACAATCCAAAGCTTGGACTCTAAATCAGAGAGAGTAATCCGCTCTGAGACGAAGAAGTATTTTTGGTAGAAAGCGTTAACCATCTCTCCCCAACTAGTGATGCTCCCTGGTGCAATGTTATTGTACCATGTGTATGCTCGGCCTATCTGAGATTTCGAGAATTCCTTCAGACGGACGACATGGTTGTGTTCATATTCGCCTAGTGCTTCCAAGAATCGATAGACATATTCTCAAGCGTTCCCCGTTCCATTGTACAGTGTGAACGTTGGAGAGGTGTAGCCCTTCGGGAGAGGAATTCTTTGCATAGTAGCAGGATATGGAGGTTGATGACGGTGAACAGATGATGTTTTGTCTTTTCCTCGATCCTCCATAAAGCATTCCAGGTCCTCACGAGTGATGAAACTTGTAGGTTCCCTCGTTCGTGGGTTATGTGCAGCCTTGCGGACTTCATCATCTACCACGTGGATTGGAGAGATTTCGGGATCAGCAGCAGTTTCTTTGGCTTTTCCTTTCTCCTGAGATTTCTTTGACATCTTGTCTGTGAGAGTTTTGAGATAATTGCATAACTCCTTCTGAGTGGTAGCCATGTCAATCTGATTTTTGGAGAGAGTCTCTTGCACCTTCATGAGATCAGCTATGGTAGGCGGATTTTCTCTGATTTCTTCGGGAGACCGGATGAAGAGAGTATTGCTTCCGATGTTGATTTGAGGAGGAGTGGTATCAACAGCACCGGTGTTGGAAGCAGGAGTAGTTTCTGGAGTACCACCGTTGTTGCTAGTGCTAGCGTTGTTTGGGTTAGGATTTGTAACTGAACCTGACCTAAGATCAACCATTTTGTGAAAGTTTGAGATTACAACCACGAGATTAATCTCCTACTGTGGTCGCCAATCAGTTAATGGGGAAAAACGATTTGCTGGTTTTTGAGGAAATGGAGAGACGACCGTGTGGACGGAGGCCCCTCAATCGAGCAAACTGTCTAACCTCAAACAAATGCACTGCGCGGGAGTGCTTTGAGTTCGAGAGATCAATCTGTAGGACTCCGTCCTAAACCAAGACAATGGTCGTTCCAGAGTCAATTCGGTCACAAAGAGGGAAGAGAGTTGATCTGTATGAGGGAAGCTGAGAAGTGTGTGAGATCAATGATGATCAAAGATTGTGAATGTGTTTAAGGTTTTTGCAAGTTTTCTGTGAACTGTTGAGTTCGAATAAGTTCTCGTCGATTGATCGAATTCTTGAGAGTGATTGCTCGGATCAGAATTTTTCGACGAAAAGTTGTCTCTTTTAAATCGTGGATTCAGAGACTTATTTATATTGCTAGAATTGTAGACACATTGATCTCCAGTAAGTGTGACGGTTGCTCGACTGAAAGAGTGGGAAAGTGGGAAATCGTGGTTTAACCAGTTCCAGGTCGTGCGGAGACTTGGTTGATTGTCCACCCACTACTTTTCTAACTCCCTCAACTGCTTGCACGACTTACTCACATTTCTCATCGTGGATGAACACACATGTCGTAGGTCGCAAGACCAAAATCCTAATTAATATCCCCCATGTGATGTGATTGATGTCTCACGAACGTGGAGTCTGTAAAGCAGACGTGTATTTGATTAGTCATTCGTTGACTTGATTAGACAATGGGTCTAAGTATTGTTCAGTCAAGCATGGTTGCCGAATGCTCTATGAGAACATGTCTGCTGGGACGTATAGTTCTCAAATAAATGATGTTGATGATTGAATCATGATAGTCTGAGCAAATATTGCTTGTATGATGAATTGTTGAACATTGATAGTTGAATCAATATTCGAGTATTTGAGCAAATATTGCTCATTTGATGAGTTACTGAATATTGATAGTTGAATCAATATTCGAGCAATTGAGCAAGTATTGCTCATTCGATGGATTACTGAATATTGATAGTTGAATCAATATTCGAGCCGAGCAAGTATTGCTCATTCGATGGATTATTTAATATTGATAGTTGAATCAATATTCGAGCAATTAAGCAAGTATTGCTCATTCGATGAATTATTGGTTAAATGACCAAATAAAATATTAATTAAAATATTTATAGTTGGACCAAATATTATATATTAATCCCAGATGTTGATTACTGGATCAACATAGAATTATTAGTGTTTGAACTCACTCAGAATTATGATTTATAGAGCATTTGTTCGAAACCCTAATTTTGATCAATTACTGATAATTTATGATTTACTGAAAATAGGTCACTGAGTGAAGGAGGGACCGTCTACATGGGATGATGGACAAACATGTAGCTCCCAAGTGCTCGAGTGAGCATGCACCAAAGTCCTTTGTTCACCAGTTGGTGAAAGAATGATCAAATACTGGTTTAATCATTTATTAAAATAGTGCTCGTGTGAGCGCTAGATAGTAAAACCTAGGTATGGAGAGATGAGGGACCGACCAAAAGGTCATGGGACCGGCCCTTGGTGGTCGTGGGACCAGCTGACGGTCGATTGAGCAAATCCCAAGTTGGTTGGAGAGAGTTTGGACCCAATACGAACAATTGATAGAAAATTAGGTCAAAATTATGAAGATGTGTGGGACCGGCTCATTGCAATCCTTGGGGCCTGCCTTGGTCGGTCAAGGTAGCATGCCCGTGTCACCATGATGTCCGTGTCTTAGTCCTGAGAGTTTTGGAATTTTCTGGTGCGCGTTTGAGCAATATTTCGGATTTTCAGAAGAGTTTGATCTTGACTGAAACTCTCAATTTTGCTCGAATGAGCGAGTGGAACTTTGATCGTGCAACCAATATTTTGAAAATATTAAAATAATAATATTTTAATACTTAATGTGAGCAGCCTAGTCGGTCATGTGACCATTTGACTTTTTGGCTTTTTTGTGGTTTGAGCAATATTTGAGAAAATATTTAAAAACTAGGGTTTTTGCTCAAACGATGGAGTTCCATGAGATGATGGAAATAATAATATGAGAAAATAAGGGATTGTAAGGTATGGGACCGGCCACGGCTAGGGCATGGCCGGATGGCTAGGTGGCCCAGTCCCGTAACACCTTTCCCTATTTTCGTTCGATGAAAGTATGGAAAACCAGGAGTTTCTCTCAAACGAGGGAGTTTGCTCAAATGAAGGAGTTTCCATGAGATGAGAAAACAAAATAAAATAAAATAATGGGAAAGGGGGACCGGCCACGGCGGCATGACCGGCCAGCCGGTGTGCCCGGTCCCACGCCTCTTGTTTATTTTATTTAATATTATTTTCCTGGTTGGTTCCTCGTTTGTCCATATTTTTGAACGTTCGTTCGTGCGTTCGGGTGCTCGTTCATGCACTATTGTCAAGTACACTTGCACCGTTTTCTCGGGGCTTACTCGTCTGTGGCCCAGATGCTCGATTGTTAAATATTTATTACTAATTCATGAAATTCGGCTGAGAATGATTCATGAAACGGAGTAATAAAATAAGTATAGTATCTATTACTAATCCATGGAATCCATTCGGGGGATTCTGGGAAAGGAGTAATGAGATAAAATGGTTATCTATTACTAATCCAAGGAATCCAGCCGGGGGATTCAGGGAACGGAGTAATGAGATAAAATGGTTATTTATTACTAATCCATGGAATCCAGTCGGGGGATTTAGGGAACGGAGTAATGAGATAAAATGGTTATCTATTACTAATCCATGGAATCCAGCCGGGGGATTCAGGGAACGGAGTAATGAGATATAATAGATTATTTTCTAGGAATTCAGTGGATGAATGTCACGCTAGAATTAATCTATTTGCAAAATCAAGATATGAGATAATTTAAGCATCATATTCGTTCTGAGGGGTGTATAGTCAGGGAACAACGAGCGGTGTGACATCCTGAAGGCGTTAAGCTCTCTAATAAACATTATGTCTAGAGAACCCCCCAATCATTAAGATTCTATACACGGTCTCTCTACGTAGTCAGGGAACAACGTGCAGCGTGCCGTCCTGAAGGCGTTAAGCTCCCTAACAAACATTATGTCTGGGGAAGCGCCCAATCATTTTGATTCTATGTAAAGGTGATGATGAAATGTGTGAGGCATCGAACGCTCAGCTGGGAGGCCTTTTGAGAAACATATTCATCATAGCTCTGAGAGGAACGTTCGCTCAGTCAGAGATCGTGAAACGGTTCACGGATCGTAAAATATGAATTGTCACATGCATTCCTGAAGCAGGGTCAGAAACATGTAGTATTATGATTTTACAATTTTATCCCTTGCCGAAAATCCACCATCAATAGACTTCTCCAAAATCGAGGCAAAGAAAACCCGGCGGACATGTACCAGCATCAACCTCCTTATCCTCCTAATGTGCAAAGAGTTCCTCTTCCGAGGGGATACTCTTTTCCTCAATTTTCCCTTTATGACGGTACCGGTAATGCTCGTGAACACATCTCTCATTTTCTGGAATCCATAGGAGAGCATGAATACAACCATGTCCTCCGCCTGAAAGAGTTTTCAAAGTCGCTTACCAGGAGAGCGTATACCTAGTACAACAACATTGCACCAAACAGCATATCCAACTGGTGTGAGATGGTTACCACTTTCTACAAGAAATATTTTTTCGTGTCTGAGCAAATCACCTTTTCAGACTTGGGAAGAATTTTTCAACGAAACAATGAGCATCCAAATGATTATGTCAAGAGATTCAGGATTCATGCACTGGATTGTCATGATCCAAATGTGACTGAACAACAGTTGGTGGAGTCCTGCATTAACGGTATGGTTCCCATCTATCGCGCTTTACTGAAGAACCTGCGCTTCCAGACATTCTCTGAACTCCGGCTGCTAAGCGGTCGGCTATAACAGCACCAGCATTGCTGGAAAGAACCAGACCCGCCAGGAACGAAGATGCGCGCGAGACTCGATGGAACATGCGTCTCATCAACAAAAAATATAATACCGGGCCATTTGTAAGCGTAGTAGTTGAAGGAGGAAAGAGGAAAGCTCTGGCTGCAGAACAACAACCCAAACGTGCTGCACCCAAGGTAGTTAATATCGCATATCGGTATCGTATCGGTCGGGGTCCTATACACCTATACAAATGATAATATCTGTTTTTACAGGTGATACATCATTTAATATAGAATTTCAAATAATTATAAAACCATAGTAAAAAAATAATAAGAATTATACACATATCTCAAATTTCCAAAATACAAGGTGGTTTATTAGAGCTTCTCCAATGGTCATTGTGTGTGTTTCCTATGTGGAAACACAAATAAGACATCCTCAATCTATTTTTCCTTAAAATTAGGGAGAGAAAAAAAATCCATCTCCAACAGTATTGCATGTAACATCTTCTTTTAATTAGTATAAGTTTTATTTTCCATAATTAAGATTTTATTAGAGCTAAAAATAGTTAGTTAATATATTAAAGTCGATTCAATTAAGTAAAAGCTGACTAGAATGGTAGACAATGTCAAGGGGAATGTCTAAAACTAGACATTCACCTTGACAATGTCTACCCAAAGTCATTTATACATTGGTTTAAGACATCAGGGTTGGAGAATGATTTTAGAAAAAATGGATGTGTATCCTAGGTGGATTTTGACATGTATCTCCACACACATGCCATTGGAGAAGCTTTTAGCCAACGTTGTGATTGTTGTCCCATTATGCCAGTAAATCCTTTTTGCTATCCTTCATATTTATCTTTTATATTTCTCTGCCTTGCAATCGAAATATGGTTTCCATCTTATATCCTACCATATAGTCATTGATTTTATATTATAAATATATTAGGGCTTTTTACCTTCTCCAATTGACATTGTACTTGTCTGTAAAGACTAGATGCATGTTGATGAAAAATTTATTCACGAAACCGATATTATCGGTGTACAAGTAAAACCGATATATCGGTCTGTACCGGCCTGTACAACCCATAATATCATTTCGTCTTTATATCGCCGATATTTTCGATATTGTATAGGTATTTTCCGATATCCAATAAAAACCTGTAATTTTGGCTTGTATAACCGATATTGACTACCTTGGCTGCACCAGCGCAGCAGACGGCTCAAACTCGGAAAGCTATGGCTAAGACGCCTGCACAGCAACAAGAAACCGGAGAGGCTGCTCTGACCTTCCCGTTTCCGATTGAAGAGGTAATCGAACTCCTATAAACATGGATTCAAGATGACGCCATCAAGCTACCTCCTCTCAGACGTCCACCAACTGAAGAAGAAATGGCAAATCCCAAATATTGACGTTACCATAGGTTCGTCAATCATCCAACTAGTGACTGCAACAAATTGAAGCGCATCTTCAAGGAAAAGGTGGATGCAGGAGAACTTTAATTAGGCACTGAAAGAGTTCACAGAGATCCTCTTCCCGTCAGGAGCTGCATGATTTCTGGGGACTCCGTCCACAAAACCGTACAGTCTATGATGGAGCATTTATGCGAGATTCTATATTTATCCAAGGTGCAGCATCAAGACATATTTGCATCCCTTAACCGTGTTGTATCATGCAAGCAGCTGTTTCCATCCAAAGAAGCTACTCCCAAACTCCGACCTCTCTTGGAAAGTACAACTGATAAATGCAACTGGGAACTCTTAACCGCCACTCACCTCAAAGGCATCGAGTTCGATAGCGCACTGATTGATGCAGCCTCTGACTTTAACATCATCACTATCAAGACTCTTAAGGTTGCGGGAATTTCGAAACAAGAAGCTATCCACTGCCCAACTGTAATCAAAGACTCGGAAGGGGAGTCCAAAGATGCTTACGGGTATGTTAATCTTGAGATCAAGATAGGAGATGCTTTGACACACGCCAAGTTTTATATTGTCAAGGAATACCCGAATTATGATATGGTTCTGGGGCACTCATGGATACATAGCAACAAAGCAAAGCTATGAGTATGTCCTACTGTACCTGAAAGGATCTCGAACAGGCCGTCCAACCCTGAAGACTACTTGTTGTCGTATCAACAACTCGCAAATGTGACACAACTACCTGGAGAGAGCGCAACAACATTTGTTCGCAGATTCCGGACACAAGTAAGTCTTATTGAACAACCCTTTTTGCAACCAGTCACTCCTCCTTCCGTCAAAGCATGGGGACTCCATCCGATTGTTAACCCTGCTGTCACTAGTAGATGTGAATGGGATGCTGGGCCTTTCAAATATTTTATCAAATGTTTACAAGCTGTCTCAGTCAAAGATAACGAACCTAAGAATCAAGTAGTTGTGCAACACCCAAACCCATTTCAAGTTGGAGATATGGTAGTGAGGGTTTCTGCTCAGCCTACTCCGTCTGATTCCGCATAAGGGGAAGACGAGCCGTACCTAGTGGCAGAAGTTATCTTGGGAGGTTACTACAAGATCATCAATGCTGACAAGTTAGAAGGCATAATAATGCACACCCGGTGGCTCAAACCCTTCAATACCTAAGATGTCGTGCTGCCTTTTCCCTCCAACGTTCCCTTTAGTATTTCCTCTAACAATTTCCCTTTTTCATGCAATATTTGTAATTCCTCCAAAATGATTGCACTGCTTGCATTCATAATTGGGGTTTCAATTCATCAGTTAATCGAAGCATCATTTCCTTTAAAAAAAAAAACTCCTGAATCATCTCAAGGAGAAGTCTCGAGTAAACCAAAACCCTCACAAAATCATTACCCATTAATTCAAAACCAAAAATAAAACCATGAAAGAGACATCTCATATCTTTCAATACCGAAGAGGAGAATATGTAAAGGAAAAGAAATAAAAAGATATTCAAAGCAAAAGGAAGCAGCAGCATTGTTTTGGGGTAAAAACTGATTTTGTTGTTTTTGGTAAATTTGGGTGTGTTGATGAGAAACGAATTCAAACCCTAAACAAATGCACTTCATGGGAGTACTTTTAGATTCGAGAGATCAATCTGTAAGACTCTGGCCTAAACCAAGAAATGGTCATTCCAGATTCAATTCGGTCACAAAGTGAAGGAGAATGGTTGATCTTAGGGAGGGAAGCGAAGAAGGTGTTTGAGATCAAAAAATATTGAATTATGAAGGTATGGTTGTTTTATGACTTGTATCAGAATATGGAACTGGCTTGCAGAATGTAAGCTATCAGTTCTTAGTGTTTTCTGGATACTTGTGTTGATAACACTTCTGTCCTTTTTAAAATAGGTTGAAATCCTATTTATACAAGTCATGTTCGAGCACACCCTGATCTCGTAGGAAGTGGAGATGATTAAGCAGTGGAGAAGTGGGGTTGTGTAAAAGTGGTGATCACAATGTTTCCATTACGAGGGAAAACTGGTCACACTTTCACCCACTACTCTCATTACTGTTAACCGTTTGTCCTTTCCTGACACTTTCTCGTAATGGGCGCGTTGCACGCCACACGCTGTAAACCGCCAGACCAATACCCCAATGAGCATCCCCAAGTTTGTTTGTGACATGTTTGATGTCTCGAATTAATGGGTCAAGTCGTGAGACTCGCCGCTAAAAGCAGCACATATTGCTTTTAGGTCAAATAATAAATTATTTGTGAAATCAATATTTATGAAATATCGTTTATAATCGATGTATGTGAAGCATCTCTTTTAAACAAGCAGCTGAAAATAATCGATGTGTAGGAAACATCGTTGTTTTAGAGCTTGTCCAAATTAGTCGCGAGTTGAATGTTTTAAAAGGGGTGTGGCCACCCTCTTTCAGGGAGTTAGTAGGAGCTACGCCCACATCCTAGGGAGTGTCCGATCAGTCCCTATAGGAGAGTGGCGATTGGTAGCCATTCTAAAATCCTATCGGTCGATCCAGGTTGGATCTGGACTTCTTAAATCGGCTAGCCAAGTTGAGTGGCTGAGATGATTTGCGGCAGCTATTGACTGTTGTTGAATCATACAAGTAGCGCGAATGGACACCTTTGAGTGATCGTTTGGGGATCCTATGAACGATTCATGACTTGGCCGATTGTTCCCTGTGGAGGAGGGGTGGCCGGTGATCACAGCGTCACCCTGTTGGCCATCTAAAATCCGATCTAAACCATTCGGCAAAGCTAGTGAAGTTGGACGGACGAGATGATTTGCAGCAGTTGTATGCTACCGTTGATGTAATTTAGGGTTTAGGAACCGTGCGGCCAACCCTATTTTGGCTGATCGATTGAAAGCACTGGGTGCTAATTTGAGCAGGACGATCGGCTTTATGCAAAGGCGGGTCGCCAGTTTGCGCGCTGACATCTTTTGGGTCGCCTGAAATTAAATCTAAGCCACCCACTTTGGCCAGAAAAGATGGACGATTGTGATCGATTTGCGACAGTATCTTGTTGCCGCAAACGCAATTTAGGGTTTCTAAAGCAACGTGTTCATCCTACTTTGGGCGAGCGATTCTATACACTCTTGGCTTGCCGTGGACAAGTCGATCGATCATGGGCGTAGATGGGTCGCCGGTGAACATGCCATCACTTCTTTGATCGTTCGGAGGAAAATCTAAGACGTCCAACTAGGCTAGCTAAGTTGGGCGGTCGTGATTTGTTTGAGACCGTTTTTGCCGGTTTTAGCTCGTTTGAGCTCTTTTTAAAACAACGCGATCACCAATGTTTTGGTGAGCATTCAAGGGTGTAGCGGATGAGCTAAAGGGATTTCGACCGGTCGGGATGTTAGTGAGCCCGTTGGTGTTTATCATAACGATCGCCTAGTTCCGCTAGGAGTAGGCTAGGCTTGTTGAATTGTGTGGCCAAATCGTGTGGCCGTGATCTTTTTAAGACTGTCATGGACAGTCTAGGTTTTTCTTACGGAATTTTAATGTGTCGATCGTGCTGACTTTTAATTAAAAGTGTGTCGACACGTCGATCTATTTGTCAGAGGGTGGTGTAGCCTATGTGAGTGCTTTCATGCAGGTCTCAATACTTACACTTCGGGAGATTCATGCTACTCAGCTGCGAGTGAACATTAATCGTCATGTCATGCCGATATTGAGATTTCGGCTGGGAACATAGCATAGGAAAATACCAGGCAGGTTAAAATTTACAGAATATCTGGGATTGTTGCTTCACACACCATTCTGGATAAATTTCGTAAATGTGTTGAATTGCTCAATACATATGTAAGTGAACAGGTTTATGCACTCATCACTTTCAAATGGCTTTTGTTCCTTTGCAGGATGACAACGTATTAAATACAGGGTTTCAAGATTTTACCCCTAAACTTAAAACCACCATCAACATTAAGTCTCCTGCTTAGCACGTAATAGTGACGCTATTGCGGGGTAAGCACTAGATGGTGACAGACGAAGAAATTCACAAGAGAAGTTCGGCGTACATTACCAGGATAGAGGCTGGCTCGGTTTATGAGGAAGATACGTTTCTTTATAGCATACGTCAGTTATCTTCAGGTAGATAAGTATCTATTTGATTGTTATCCCGCGTCTGAAGCCTTTATTCACGACAGGTAGAGACTCCTTTTCTTCCCGGGATCCTGCTGGTTTGTGGAATATAAAGGAAGCGTCCGAGCCTTTCTATCTACACCGATCATCATAGAGTTGCTTTCTTCTTCATTCCAGTCATCATAGAGTTATATTCTTCTTTGTTCCAGGTATTGCGTCATGTTCTCATGTGATTTGATTTGATTTATTTTTTTTCACGTAAGTTGTTGATACAATCATAATGCCTCTTTGCAGTATGTGATGGGAACTGCTGGTGATGATTATTCTTCAACTTCTCAAGAGAAGAGCTTTGAAGTCGACAAACCCAGTGCTAACGCATTCGAGGAGGTGATGTCCAAAATAGATTCTTCGTTTCGCGAAGCTGGTCGTGTTATATAGGGTATGTCTCTTGTGCACTTATGCGTCGTTCGAGAGCGTGTTCAAGCTTTTCTGACTTCAGTTGGTATGGAGCAGAAGTGGAGACGTGATGAAGCGTCTCAGCATGATGAAGCGTCTCATCCTCCGAGGGCCAGGGCTGAAAGATTCGCGACTCGATTGAAGCGGCGGAGGGTTGAGCATAAGCAATCTCCAGGTGGGAATAAGTATGATTACCCTATTCATAACGGGATCATAATTCTCGACTCTGATGTGGACGAATCGGAGAATCCTCAAAAGACTGTTGAGGCAGCTTCTGAAAAGGATGTCGGTGCAGCTTCCGAAGAAGAGGTCGAAGTATCTTCTATAGACGATATCGAAGCGACTGCTGGAGGGAACGCTGAAGTGGCTGCTGGGGAGAACATGGGAGCGGCATCTGGAGAAGATGTTCAAGCAGCCCCCAAGGAAGATGTTGAAGCGTCTCCTGGAAAGAACATTGAAGCAGCTGCTGAGAGAGGTGTTGAAGCAGCGTCCGAAAGGGAAGTCGAGGCGGCTTCTGGAGAGGATGTGGGGGCGCCTTATGAAAAAGATGTTGAAGCAGCTTCCAATAAAGACTCCAATGAAGGAGCCATTGATCCCTGTGTTAACGTCGATAACTAGATTTCCCACTTTATCATTTCTTTCATAGACAAATATCTTTTTACAGCTTAGCTTGCAGATGTTTTCGATATTTCAGTGGTTTTTTGTTTATGTGACTGGAGCCAGGGCTTCATCGGATAATAATCTTTCATTCATGTTACTTTAATAACCTCATGTTTCCAATTGAGTGAATGAATGAAATCTTGAGAAATCCAAATCTTCGGAAAAAATCTCGTAACATCTTGGAATTTTAGTCGCCACATCCTTCGAGTTACAGTAGATCCTCATACTCATTCCCCACATGCCAAGACTAGTGCCTTGATTACGTAAATGAGTTCTTCCTATCCTATCAAGGTGGTGGGGCCGATGGGAAGGCGACATACATAAGTGATGGTGTATTTTCCTTTCATGTGACTGGATACCGCTTCCATGATGATGTTTATTACGTGTAACCTTAATAACAATAGCTTGAAGTAGGGGATGTAATGATGAAAATTGAGGATTCGGCCACGAAAATGCAATTCCCATTTGGTATCACCGTTGTATATCACATGTGTTGTGCTTCCGTGAACAAGAAATCCGAGAGTCGTACTTGTTAGGTGTGGAGGCTCTTCCTCCAATTAATAGCTCGTGTGATGTGATTGAACACTTCTGAAGAAGTGGTTGCAATCCAGGAGTACCACGCGCTAGCTTGCTGCTTCCTGGTTCCGTGAAGGGATTTTTCAAAATCCGAAGAATTATTGGTGGCGAAACTTCTTTCCTGGATCTAAGCACACGATGATTGAGAGGCCATTTATTTGTTGAAGCAGCCTGCACTTCAGGACGCTTACCCAAAACCGTGTACTGGATGCTTGACGATTTCCTTTGGTCGCCTTACCCTTCTTTTTCTTCATGTATTCCCTTCTTTGGTGTTTTTGAAAGATACGAGTTGCCTCTTTCGTGTGTTTTTTTTTTGGGTTTTGAATCTATGGGTAATGATTTTATGAGAGTTTAGGTTTACTTGAGACTTTGCCTTGAGATGATTCAGGAGTAAGAATTTTAAAAGAAATGATGCTTTGATTAACTGATAAATTGAAACCATAATTATGAATGCAAGCAGTGTAATCATTTTGGAGGAATTACAAATATTGCATGAAAGGGAAATTTCTAAAGGAAACACTAAAAGGAATCTTGGAGGAGAGGGCGGCGCGACATCTTAGGTATTGAAGAGTTTGAGCCAGCGGGCGTGTATTACTACGCCTTCTAGCTTGTCAGTATTGATGAGCTTGCAGTAACCTCCCAAAATAATTTCTTCCACTAGGTACGGCTCGTCTTTCTCTTCTGTGGAAACGGACGAAGCAGGCTAAGCCGCAACTCTTACCACCATATCTCCAACTTGGAATGGATTTGGGCGTTGCACCATTACTTTCCCAGATTCCTTATCTCTAACCGTGACAGCTTCTAAACTCTTGATAAAATACTTGAAAGGACCAGCATCCCATTCACATCTCCTAGTAACGACTGGGTTGATAATCGGATCGAGTCCCCAAGTTTTGATGGGAGGAGAAGTGATTGGTTGCAGAAAAGGTTGTTCGATAAGACTTACTTGTGTTCAGAATCTGCGGAGGAACGTCGTCGGGCTCTCTCCAGGAAATTGTGTCATGTTGTCGAGCTGTAGATATGGCAATAGATAATCTTCAAGGTTGGATGGCTTGTTGGAAATCATTTCAGGTATAGACACTGGCGAAGGACATACTCCTAGCTTGGCCTTGTTATCTTGTATCCATGAGCGCCCCAGGATCATGTCATAATTTTGGTACTCTTTAACCAAATGAAATTTGGCGTGTGTTAGAACATCTCCCACCCTGATTTCGAGATTGATGTACCCGTAAGCATCTCTGGATTCTCCTTCTGAATTTTTTATTATGGTTGGGTAGCAAACGACTTCCTTCTTTGAAATCTTTGCATTCTCAGAGTCTTGACAGTGATAATATTGAAATCAGATGCTGCATCAATCAGTGTGCTGTCAAACTCGGCATCCTTTAAGTGAGCGGTGGTTAGGAATCCCCAGTTGCATCTATTAGTCGCGCTTCCCAGGAAAGGTTGGGGTTTGGGAGCGGCTTCCCTGACTGGAAACAGACGCTCGCCTGATACGACACGGTTGAGGGCTCCAAACATGTCTTGACGCTGCGTCTTGGAGAAATACAGAATTTCACATAAATGCTCCATCATAGACTGCACAGTTTTGTGGACGGAGTCCCCAGAAATCATGCATCTCCTGACAGGTAGAGGGTCCCTATGAACTCCTTTATTTCCTAATTGAAGTTCTCCTACATCCACCTTCTCTTTGAAAACGCGCTTCAATTTGTTGCAGTCACTGGTTGGGTGGTTGACAAACCCATGGTAACTACAATATTTGGGATTTGCCATCTCTTCTTCGGTTGGCGGACGTCGGAGAGGAGGTAGCTTGATGGCATCATCTTGAATCCATGCTTCCAGGAGTTCAATGACTTCATCCATTGGAAATGGGAAATATGGAGTGGCATCTCCAATTTCTTGTTGTTGCACAGGCGTCTTAGCCGCAACTTTCTGGGATGGAGTTGTCTGCGCTGGTGCTGCACGCTTGGGTTTTTGTTTCGCTGCTGGAGCTTTCCTTTTCCCTCCTTCACCTACTACGCTTACAGAAGGACCAGTGTTATATTGCTTGTTGATGAGGCGCCTATTTCCTCGAGTTTCGTGTGCATCTTCACCCCTGGCCGGTCTGGTTCTTTCTAACAGTGCTGGTGCGGTCGTAGCCGACCGCTTAGCAGCTTCATGGATCTCAGAGAACATATTGAAACGCAGGTTTTCTAGCAAAGCACGATAGACGGGAACCATACCGTTAATGCATGACTCCACCAACTGTTGTTCGGTCACATTTGGGTCGTGACAATCCAATGCTTGAATTTTGAATCTCTTGACATAATCATTTGGATGTTCATTGTTTCATTGAAACATTCTCCCTAAGTCTGAGAAAGTGATTTGCTCAGACACGAAGAAATACTTCTTGTAGAAAGCGGTGACCATCTCGCACCAGTTGGATATGTTGTTTGGTGCGATGTTGTTGTACCAGGTATACGCTCTTCCGGTAAGCGACTTTGAAAATTCTTTAAGGCGGAGGACATGATTGTATTCGTGTTCTCCCAAGGATTCCAAAAAACGAGAGATGTGTTCACGAGCGTTACCAGTGCCATCATAGAGGGAAAACTGAGGAGAGGAGTATCCTATCGGGAAAGGAACTCTTTGCACATCAGGAGGATACGGAGGTTGGTGCTGGTGCATGTCCACCGTGTTTTCTTTTCCTCGATTTTGGAGGAGACGCTCCAGATCCTCATGTGTGATGAAGTTGGATGGCTGATTCCTTTCTCGTGAGCGTTCAGGAGAAACACAAACTTCCTCATCTATGAAGGCACGCCCTGTTGAAGCACTTCTGCCAGGAGTGTTAAAAGTAGTCGTCATTGGCTCCATGGGTTGACGCGGCTCTTATGGTAGTCTCTCCGTTAGTGTCTTGAGGAAAGTGAGTACCTCTTTCTGAGTTGTAGCCATGTCCGTCTGAGCCTTAGCGAGAAATTTTTGTCTTTTCATCAATCGACAATGGTGATAGGGGGTTGGCTTCCTCTGGTCTTTCGTCCCGATGAAGAAATGGTGGCAGCCCTGGTGACAATTGGAGGTGTCATGCTCAAAGAAATATTAGGAGTAGCAGCGGCTCTGTCTCTGGTAATAGGAGGCGTCACGCCAGAGGGGATGCTTCCGGCATTACCGGTGTTGGTGCTAGAGGATGTAACACCATGCGATGTGTTGACTGCGCTGGCAGGTGGTACATTGGTGTTAACGGCAGGTATATTGGCACCATGAGTGTTATCAGCGTCTGCAGCATCAGGATTGGTAAATGACCCAGACCAAAGATCTACCATCTTCAATTTGAGAAAATTGAAATGAAATTGAAAATTGATCTTGCAACCGAGAGATTAATCTCCCACTGTGGTCGCTAGTTGTTTTGGGGTAAAAACTGATTCTGCTGTTTTTGGTAAATTTGGGTGTGTTGATGAGAAACGAATTCAAACCCTAAACAAATGCATTGCACGGGAGTACTTTTAGATTCGAGAGATCAATCTGTAAACCAAGAAATGGTCGTTCCAGATTCAATTCGGTCAAAAATTGAAGGAGAAGGGTTGATCTTAGGGAGGGAAACGAAGAAGGTGTTTGAGATCAAAAAATGTTGAATTATGAAGGTATGGCTGTTTTATGACTTGTATCAGAATATGGAACTGGCTTGCAGAATGTAAGCTATTAGTTCTTGGTGTTTTCTGGATACCTATGTTGATAACACTTATGTCCTTTTTGAAATAGGTTGAAATCCTATTTATACAAGTCATGTTCGAGCACACCCTGATCTCGTAGGAAGTGGAGGTGATTAAGCAGTGGAGAAGTGGGGTTGTGTAAAAGTGGTGATCACCACGTTTCCATTACGAGGGAAAACTGGTCACGCTACCCACTACTCTCATTACTGTTAACCGTCCGTCCCTTCCTGTCACTTTCTCGTAATGGGCACGTTGCACGCCACACGCTGTAAACCGCCAGACCAATACCCCAATGACATCCCCCAGTTTGTTTGTGACATGTTTGATGTCTCGAGTTAATCGTTCAAGTCGTGAGACTCGCCGCTAAAAGCAGCACATTGTGCTTTTAGGTCAAATAATAAATTATTTGTGAAATCAATATTTATGAAACATCGTTTATAATCGATGTATGTGAAGCATCGCTTTTAAACAAGCAGCTGAAAATAATCGATGTGTAGGAAACATCGTTGTTTTAGAGCGCCAAATTAGTTGCGAGTTGAATGTTTTAAAAGGGGTGTGTCCACCCTCTTTCAAGGAGTTAGTAGGAGCTACGCCCACATCCTAGGGAGTGGCCGATCAGTCCCTATAGGAGAGTGGCGACTGGTAGTCATTCTAAAATCCTATTGGTCGATCCAGGTTGGATCTGGGCTGCTTAAATCGGCTAGCCAAGTTAAGTGGCTGAGATGATTTGCGGTAGCTATTGACTGTTGTTGAATCATACAAGTAGCGCGAATGGCCACCTTTGAGTGATCGTTTGGGGATCCTATGAACGAGTCATGACTTGGCCGATTGTTCCCTATGGAGAAGGGGTGGCCGGTGATCACATCATCACCCTGTTGGCCATCTAGAATCCGATCTAAACCGTCCGACCAAGCTAGCGAAGTTGGACGGACGAGATGATTTGCGGCAGTTGTATGCTGCCGTTGATGTAATTTTGGGTTTAGGAGCCGTGCGGCCAACCCTATTTTGGCTGATAGATTGAAAGCGTTGGGCGCTAATTTGAGTAGGCCGATCGGCCTTATGCAAAGGCGGGTCGCCAGTGAGCGCGCTGACATCTTTTGGGTCGCCTGAAATTAAATCTAAGCCACCCACTTTGGCCGGCAAAGATGGACGATTGTGATCAATTTGCGACAGTATCTTGTTGCCGCAAAGCAATTTAGGGTTTCTAAAGCAGCGTGTTCACCCTACTTTGGGCGAGCGATTTTATACACTCTTTGCTTGCCGTGGACAAGTCGATCGATCATGGGCGTAGATGGGTCGCCGGTGAACACGCCATCACTTCTTTGATCGTTCGAAGGAAAATCTAAGTCGTCAAACTAGGCTAGCTAAGTTGGGCGGTCGTGATGTGTTTGAGACCGTTTTTGTCGGTTTTAGCTCGTTTGAGCTCTTTTTAAAACAGCGCGATCACTTATGTTTTGGTGAGCGTTCAAGGGTGTAGCGGATGAGCTAAAGGGATTTCGACCGGTCGGGATGTTAGTGGGCCCGCCAGTGTTTATCATGACGATCGCCTAGTTCCTCTAGGAGTAGGCTAGGCTTGTTGAATTATGTGGCCAAATCGTGTGGCCGTGATCTTTTTAACACTGGTATGGACAGTCTAGGTTTTCCTTACGGAATTTAAATATGTCGATCATGCTAACTTTTAATTAAAAGTGTGTCGACACGTCGATCTTTTTGTCAGAGGGTGGTGTAGCCTATGTGAGTGCTTTCATGCAGGTCTCAATACTTACACTTCGGGAGATTCATGCTACTCCGCTGCGAGTGAACATTAATCGTCATGTCATGCCGATATTGAGAGTTCGGCTGGGAACATAGCATAAGAAAATACCAGGCAGGTTAAAATTTACAGAATATCTGGGATTGTTGCTTCACACACCATTCTGGATAAATTTCGTAAATGTGTTGAATTGCTCAATACATATGTAAGTGAAAAGGTTTATGCACTCATCACTTTCAAATGGCTTTTGTTCCTTTGCAGGATGACAGCGTATTAAATACAGGGTTTCACGATTTTAGCCCTAAACCGAAAACCACCATCAACAAGCACATTCTTCCTAGAGCAAGCATTTTTTGTATCCCGAAGAGCAGCCTGCTTCAACGATGAGACGGTCTCTCAATCACCACCTCTTTTCGCCTGACGAGATCTCTGGAAGAAGTTTCGCCGTCTGCAATTTTTTGGATTTTGGAAATCCCTTCACGGAACCAGTGAATCCAAAATTAGCACACGTGATACTCCCAGATAGCGACTACTTCTTCAGAAACGACGTGTCCAACTACATTACAGGCGCCATCAATTAGAGATAAAGCTTCCTCACCTAACAAATACGGATCTTGGATTTATTGTTTATGGAAGTGAATGCATGCTTCTTCTACGTGTTTGGGAATACAATTATACATACTTAGTTGATGTATGGATCCCACCAGACAACACACGTGGTGTACAAGGGAAATATCGAATGGGAAGTTACAGGTTCGTGGCCGAGTCCTCAATCGTCATTGTTGCTTCCCCTACTTCGAGTTGTTGTTATTAGGGTTACATATAATAAATATCATTATGGAAGCGGTGTCCGTTCACATGAAAGGAAAGCACATCACCACTTATGTGCCGTCTTCCCATCTGTCAGATCGCCTCAATAGAATGGGGAGAGCTCAGATTGCAAAATT
The DNA here is from genome assembly GCA_023531105.1 of Papaver atlanticum. Classification (NCBI taxonomy): domain Eukaryota; kingdom Viridiplantae; phylum Streptophyta; class Magnoliopsida; order Ranunculales; family Papaveraceae; genus Papaver; species Papaver atlanticum. The sequence continues at coordinate 966,299 of JAJJMB010000989.1, read as the reverse complement.
AGGATACTAATTATGACATTCGAGGAATGAATATCATGTGCGGAGATTCTGCAGTAACCCTACCGAAGTGTGCTACATCTAAAGTTTCAAGATACCGCAATCTTTCTAAGAATCTGGATTTCTTATCGGGAGGTTTCATTCACTTATCCAACTGGAAGCATAAAATCATGAAGACAGCATGGATAAAGAACTATTATTTGATAAAGTCCAGGCTACAATCACATAAACAAAAAATCACTGAATATCAAAAAGCATCTGCAAGCTACGAAAAGATGCTCATCTATGAAAGGAAATAACAAAATGGGAAATCTAGTTATCAGCATTAACACAGAGATCAACGGCTCCTTCACTAGAGTCCTCTTTGGAAGCTTCTTCAACATCTTTTTCATAAGCCGCTCCTACATCCTCTTTAAAATCCGCCTCAACCTCCCTTTCAGAAGCTGCTTCGACCTCTTCCCTAGAAGTCGCTTCAACATCCTCTTCATAAGCTGCTTCAACATTCTCTCCAGGAGTCGCTTCAACATCTCCCATAGAAGCTGCACCAACATCCACTTCGGAAGCCGCTTCAACATCTTCTCCAGAGGCCACTCCTATGTACTCTCCGGAAGCTGCCCCGACATCCTTTTCAGAAACTACTCCAACAGCCTTTTGAGGATGTTCTGGTTCGTCCACATTAGAACGAGAATTATGACACCGTTATGAATAGGATAATCATGTTTATTTTTACTTGGAGGTTGCATATGCTCAATCCTTCGTCGCTTTAGCCGGACCGCAAATCTTTCATCTCTAGCACTCGTTGACTAATACGCTTCATTGCGCCTCCACTTTTTCTCCATGCTAACTGACGCCAAGAAAGCTTGAACACGTTCTCGAACGATGCGTAAATGTGCGAGAGGCATACCCTGTATGGCCCGACCAGCTTCACGAAACAGAGGATCTATTTTAGCTAATACTTCCTCGAATGCGGTAACCCTGGGTTTGTCAACTTTAAAACTCTTCTATGGAGAATTAGAAGAATAAACATCACCAGGAGTTCCCATCGTATACTGCAGAAAAGCGTTATGGTTATATCAATAACCAATGTGGTAAAAAAAAACTACAAGAGAACACGAAGCAATACCTGGAAAGAAGAAGAGTGCAACTCTGCGATGATCGGTATGAAAAAAAAGGCTCAAGTGCTCCCTTTTATATTCCGCAAATCGGCAAGATCCGGAGAAGGAAAGGACTCTCTACCTGCCGTGTATAAAGGATTCAGATGCGGGATATCAACCGATCAATGCTTATCTACCTAGAGACAATTGACGTATGCCAGGAGGACGATCACTGCGTGCTTTGATACTTCATTAAATGTGTCTTGCTCAAAAGACCGAGCCGGCCTCTATCCTGGTAACGTGTGTCAAACTTTTCTTGTGAATTTTCTTGACTGTCACCATCTAGTGCTTACCCCGCAACAATGTCACTATTACGTGCTAAATAGGGGACTTAATGTTGATGGCGGTTTTTAGTTCAGGGCTAAAATTGTGAAACCCTGTGTCTGATGTGCCGTCATTCTACAAAGAAACAGAGCCATTTTAAAGTGATGAGAGCTTAAGCCTCTTTACTTACATGTGTATTGAGAAATTCAGTATACTCATATAAAAAAATTATCCAGAATGGTGCATGTAGAAACAATCCCAAATATTCTGTAAATTTTATTAACCTCCTGCCTACACTATTCATTAATGTATAGCTTATTGAGTATTCTTTCCTATGCTACGTTCCCTAGCTGAACTCTTAATGCTGATATGACATGACAATTAGTGTTCACTCGCAGCTGAGTAACATAAATTTCCCGAAGTATCAAGATTATGACCTGCATGAAAGTACTCCGATAGAAGCACACTGCGCTGCTCTCTGAGAATAAAATTTGTTAGAGCACTGCTCGGTCGAACTCGCAAGCGTTGTTATCTCAAGCTTGTTTGTCAAGTTTAATTGCCAAAACTATAAGTCTTGATTGCTAGTCTACTTATAGCTAAGTCTCAGACTAGGATAGTAAGTGTAGTTGATCTCTAGAATCCACGACGTTCATCATGCAAAGACGAAGAACTACTCAAGGAACTAGTGGATCTTCATCGACAAAAAGTTATGTAGAGACTCGAACTTATCTATCACTCAAAATTCTATCTATTCTATCTCCTATCTTGAGAAAAAAAGTCGTATTGCTATATAGACTTCGATTATACACATTTGCTATTTCGAACCAAGTTTATATCGCTTATCTATTTCTCGAAATATGTGTTGGTAAGCTTTCGCTTTGGCCAAGTTCATCTTTACTCGTGACGAAAGTCATGTTGGTTGTTTCAATCTCTTGAAAATCGCTTTGATGAAAAGTAGTGTGTGAATAACCGCTATATAACATCCTCTAAGAATGTTCCAATGATTGAAATGAGAGTTTTGAATATATAACCTTGAATGGAGATAAACATTGTATGTGACCTCATACTTGTGTAATTCAAAAATCCTTGAACCAAAGTATGCGTACTTTACTGGTTTAGGATGTTCATAGCTAAGTCTGCGTACCCGTACGCGTACTGCCGGAAGTTCACATCCCTTGAATTTTTGCTGGAGTTTGTGAACTGAAAAACAAGCTCAATCTGGGTACTTAAGTATGCGTACCGGTATGCGTACTTGAGTGGGTTATTTTCTAAAAACGGTTTATTCATGAACTAAACATTTATATATATTAAGGATTGCAATCTTTGCAAACCGTGGCTATAATGTTCATGAATTGATTCGAGTGAATAAAAATCGGTTTTGCTTCGATTGTGTCTTATATACTTCTATGAGATCTAAGCAATTGAACAACTCTCTAACTAGTTCTTTTGAGTCATTTGAACTAGTTATGGTGAAGATAAATAAGGTTGATATGAAAGTTCCCATATGGCTAACCATTGGTTAACTATTGTTGAACCAACTAGGTGTACACGTTTAGGTACGGTTACTCAAACCTAAATGAAGTATATTTCATTTGTGTATAAAAAGCTAAGATTCGATCTAACGGTTGAAATATATTAGCTTGAATCTAATCAGATTTTCATCTAACGGTGAATATTGAATGCTTTGTTACCAAGGTAACTTAGATTGCAAACCATGATTTGGAGACTATATAAAGGAGAACTCTAGCAACTGGGAAACCTAATCCCCACACCTCCTGTGTGATACTAGTTGTATAAGCTAGAGTCGATTCTCCTTTAACCTTAGGTTTCTATCGAGACCCTGTAGGTTAACGACTTAAAGACTTCATTGGGATTGTGAAGCCAGACCCAACTATTTTCTCTGCAGTTGCATGATCTGATCTTGCTATTTCTATCGTATTTGAGTTCTATCGTAATTGGCTTGAGATTAATTTCTCCGATAGGAAAGATAGAAAAGTAGTCACAAACATCTTCGTCTCATCGTTTGTGATTCCACAATATCTTTTTTCGCTAGTTGATTAAGATTATTATGAGGTGATTGATAATTCTAGGCTATTCTTCGGGAATATAAGTCTAGGTTATCGATTGGTTCCTGTTCACCTTGATTTATCAAAAGACGGAACAAAACTCGTAGGTATTTCTGTGGGAGACAGATTTATCTATTCCTGTAGACTTTTCTGTGTGATACAGATTTGTTTATTAAAGTCTTCGACTTTGGGTCGTAGCAACTCTTAGTTGTGGGTGAGATCAGTTAAGGGAATCAAGTGCGTAGTATCCTGCTGGGATCAGAGACGTAAGGAGCGCAACTGTACCTTGGATCAGTGTGAGATTGATTGGGGTTCAACTACAGTCTAGACCGAAGCTAGTTTGTAGTAGGCTAGTGTCTGTAGCGGCTTAATACAGTGTGTGTTCAATCTGGACTAGGTCCCGGGGTTTTTCTGCATTTGCGATTTCCTCGTTAACAAAAATTCTGGTGTATGTGTTATTTCTTTTCCGCATTATATTTTGTTATATAATTGAAATATCACAGGTTGTGCGTTGAATCGATCAATTGGTAAATCCAACCTTTGGTTGTTGAGTGAAATTGATTGATCCTTGAACATTGGTCTTTAGTACCGTTCAAGTAATTTCTCTTGTATTCAATCAGGCTCGCAGATTTCTATTTGTTTGAGTAAGGATTGAATCGAGAAATTGAGATATAACTCTTTGATATACTTTTTATTAAGATTGAGTCTGACTGTCTAGTTGATTCTCTTAAGAGTATATTGGAGTTAGTCCATACAGATTGCTAAGCGAAATATTGGGTGAGGTTGTTAGACCCCCGCTTTTTCAAAATTAAAGAATTTTGTGTCAACACACAAAATTCATACAATTTGAATAATTTTGTGACAGCTCGCAAAATTCAAACTTTAGCCTAATTAATTTGCAAAAATTAGGTTTTTGCAGCCCACGCTTTTAATTAAAAAGTTGGTTGGTCGACGCGCTTAAATTCCTTAAGAAAAATAAGCCTAGACTGTCCATGTCAGTCTTAAAACAATCACGGCCACATGATTTGGCCGGCCAATTTAACGATCTTGGACTCCTCCCAGCGAGACCAAGCAAACTCCATGATGTCCACCGGCGGGCCCGCTACTATTCCAGCCAATCGGAATGCTCTTAGCCCGCCAGCAACATTCCCGATCGCTAGCAAGAAGTAGGCTAGTCGCACCATTGAAAAAGGGTTTAACGAACTAAGACCGGCCGTGATAGTCTCAAATTCATCACGGCTGTCCAACTTAACCGGCCTAGTTGGATGGCTTAGATCTTGTTTCGAGCGGCCAATGAGGTGCCGGTATGCTTACCGGCGACCCGCCTTTAACCCTGGCCGATCGATCTCTCCCAACCTGCAAGCAGCACATCAAATCGAATAGCCCAAAGAAGGTTGGCCGCGCAACCTTCAAAACCCTAATTGATGTCAGTGACTGCATATTATTGTCGCAAAACGATCTTGGCCGTCCAATTTGTCTAGCCAAGTCGACTGGCCCAGATCCAATTTTAGCCGGCCAATGAAGTGCCAGCATGCTCGCCAGCGGCCTGCCTGCAGCCCTGACCAATCGACTTGCTCAAGCAAGCAACTAGCGCCTCAAATCGATTAACCCAAAGTAGGTTGGCCACATGGATTTTAAAACCCTAAATTAAATCAACGGCAGTATGCAACTGCCGCAAATCATCTTGGCCGTTCAACTTCACTAGCCGAATCGACCGGCCTAGATCTTATTTTAGGCGACCAATAAGACTACCGGCCATCCCTCTTCCATGAGGAATGATCGACCAAGCCGCGTCTTGCCTATATGGCTCCCAAACGGTTTCCCAAAAGTGGCTAGTCGCGCTGCCTACATGAATTTTAATAGATTCAACGGCAGCCATTAACTGCCGCAAATGATCTCAGCCACTCAACTTGGCTAGCCAATTTTGCCGGCCTAGATCTAACTTGGGCCGACCGATAGGATGTTAGAATGACTACCATCCTCCACCCTCCTATAGGGACCGCCGGCCTACCTTTGGCATGCGTGCATAGCTCCTAGCAGCTCCCTGAAAAGGGATGGTCATGCTCTTTTTAAGACATTAAGCTCCGCGACTAACTTAAACGTGCTTTACACAACGAGGCTTCATGAACATCGATTATTTTGAGCTACTTGCTTAAAAGCGATGCTTTATATGCATCGATTACAAACGATGTTTTATAAATATCGATCCCACAAATAATTTTATTATTTGACCTAAAAGCATTACGTGTTGTTTTAGCGGCAAGTCTCACAACTTGACCCACTCAGCAGCTTGCTGTGTATATTTTTCTAAAAAATACTCGAGATATCAAACATGTCACAAACTGGGGGATGCTTATCGGGGTATTGGTCTGGCGGTTTACAGCGTGCGGCGTGCAACATGCATATTACGAGAAAGTGATAGGAAAGGCGGACGGTTGATAGCAGTAAAGGAGTAGTGGTTGTAAGGCTGGCCGGTCTTCCCTCATGATAGAGACGTGATTGTCACCACTTTTACACGATCCCTACTTATCCACTACTTAACTTCCTCCACTTCCTATGAGATCAGGGTGCGCTCAATCATGACTTGTATAAATAGGATTTCAACCTATTTCGACAAAAAACAAGTGTTATGAACACAAGTATCCATAAACCACATTCTGATACAAGTCATAAAACAACCACACCTTCATCCTGATTTCAACACCCTCTTTGCTTCCCTCCCTAAGATCAACCCTTCTCCTTCGTTTTGTGACCGAAGCAAGATTGGAACGGCCATTTCTTGGTTTAGGCCAGAATTGTACAGATTGATCTCTTGAATCTAAAGTACTCCCGTGCAGTGCATTTGTTTAGGGTTTAGATTCGTTTCTCGGCGGCACACCCAAATTTACCATTTCCAGCAGAGTCAGTTTATGTATCTAGTACTCTTGTTGTCTGTTTGAACTTGAATTCGAAGTTTATGGGTACTTTTGGTTATAATTGAATTCTGGATGTTGATATAACTGATTGCATAGATAGCATTTAAGTGACTTAAAACAGAACTGTAGATGGAGATTAAAAAATTAACAATAACTAGGATGAGATGGTAGAGATTGATGGAAGCTTGATTGCAAACATGAAGAACACAAAATTGCTTTATTTAGGTTTTGTACATATTCAAGAGAGAGAGATTGAAGCGTTTCTAGTTAAAAGTTGTCACACGAAAAACGAGTTTTATTTGAGGGATTCTTCATAAATATATTTGCATTGTACTAATTTCTTAAATCTCAACTCATATTACAACTTATTATGGAACTTTAAAAAATCTACGCAAGCACAACCTTATAAAGTAAATTATTGATTAACTAAACTTTATAAAGTAACTTATTGTCTGCACATTACTAAAGATTAATTGGTTAAATAGGAGAGTCGCTACCTCTTATTCAAAATGAGATTTATTTATTGGTACTTGGATTTTCTCGGGGCACAAATTTTTGTCTAGAATATGTTCAGTTTTGAGTTCGGTTGAATGACTAGAGGTGCAAATTTTTAGGTGTCTTTATTTCAGACAACAAATAAAGACCCTACTATCTCCATTTCCGACAACAAACAAACCACGGCACGGGCCATATCCTAGTGCTTTAAAAAAAAAAACTAGATGACCGCTGCCATGGTGGGACGGTCGACCGAAGAAATCGACGAGAAAATATCATTTTTCTTGACACGGCGCGAAAATATCATTTTTTCTGACACGGGGTGAAAGTATCATTTTTATTGACACGGGGTGAAAGTATCACTTTTCCTGAAACGGAAAATTACCCGATGCATAAACAAAAATATGACTGCATAATGTGTTATGCATCCTTCGTGGTGTTTGCATAATGGCTATGCATTCAATTTTCGAAAATTGTGCCTAAAGTGAAAGTATCACTTTTCTTGAAACGAAGAGAGTACATCGTTTTATTAGTTGCAACGGAAAATAAGTTGATACATAAACCAAAATATGGCTACATAAAGTATTATGTATCCTTTGTGGTGGTTTGCATAATGGATATGCATTTATATTCGAAAATTGTGCCTAAAATGATAAACACCTCCGAATTTTTCGTAAAAACTCTAAATTTGATATTGTTGTTTGTGCTCATTGCGTAGATTTTTTTAAAACCATTCCAACGAGATAAAATTTGTGAAATCCAATGCACAGATTTTTAGATATATTATATTAAAGTTTGGTTGCCAATTATACCCCTAAAAAATTAGGATACACAAGGAGTTATAGTAATTGGACTAAAATGGAGGGACAATTTGGAAATTTCCAGGGTATGACACCAAATCCAATCTTTTTTGTCAAATTGAAGAAAAAAAAATCATGTCACACAAAATCACCATATATAGAGTCCTCCCTCGCTTCTCTCGGTCAGCCTAATAATATTCGCGTGCAGTGCACGTGCTACCTACTTGCAAAGACAATTGTAACCAGTCTGTAATACAATATCTCCCGATATTGTCCCACCTGAAGGCATTAACCCTTGAACACTACCACTTTTTCCCCCCTTTCCAGTTTCTTCAATAGCAACTTCAACACTCTGCTCCCCTCCTAACCTCATCCACCTCCTCGCTAACCCTAAAACCAAGGTACGGTCTCTCTAACTCTATCTCTCGTTATATCTCTGTGATTGAATTCATTATCTCTCTTCTTCCATCTCCCCTTATATGTTGATTATCTAGGGTTTGGAGTTTCGTGCTTCAGATTATTAAGTACAACAGACATATCTGTTGTTCTTTTTCTTTTATCTAGACTAACACTATGTACTGGTAAAATGCGCAGTTTCTTTATTTTACTTTTTTCTTTTCTGTTTCTTTCTATCGTCTCTAAATCCATATCCATCCTTAAGGTAGAATTAAGGTAGACATCTGTGTCTCTATCTACGTATAAATACTTTCGAAGATTAATTAAGTAGAAACCCATTAGTTTAACTAGGATTGTTTTTGTTTAATTTGCTAAAGTTTCAGATATTGTTGTGGATATTTTTTTATTTTATTTTATGTTAGTGTTAGAAATATCTATGTACATTGTTTGATAGACAGTCTATTAGCTCACCTGCTTATCAGCACATTAGTTCGGAGGTAGTGCGGTGAGTTGAATTATAATGGGATTTCAAGTTGTCGTTAGAGTTGTTACCTGATAACTGAACTTGAACCAATGGATCTCTGAGTAAAGATGAATAGATAGGGGATGTAAGAGATTGGAACTAATAAGCTCCTTCTAAAAGTTGCAACCCCCTCATTTTGATAACTTTTTTTGTTTAGGTTGTTTTCCTATTCTTTGATGATGGGTGGTTACTTTACTTTGAATGCTTTGATTGTTTTCTGGTACTTCTTAAAGTAGTAATGTTGTCCTGGTGTTTGCAGTCAGATTATTTAATGGGGAAGAAGATAAAAAGGAAGACAAAAAACATACAAAAGGAGAGGGCGGTTTCTTCTGATTCCTCTAGAACATCTTTGGCAAAATTAAATCCACCTCCTGAGAATAATGACTCTTTGCTGGTAGTGGAGAAAAAGCTCTGTAGCCATATTTTCGAGGGTGTGCATTTTGATAAAATCTCTTCGAAAATTAGTTCATCAGAATCTGTTAAGTGTAAGGATTGTAGGGAACATGCTAGTGAGAGGAGGGGAGGCAAAGGAAGGAGCAAGCACGGGAAGAAGAACGGAGCAGGCTCTATGCAAAAGAAAACAGAATTAAAATCTGTTTGGGTGTGCTTAGAGTGTGGGCGTTTTTCTTGTGGTGGTGTTGGATATCCAAATATTCCACAAACACATGCCTTCCAACATTACAAGACCAGCCGTCACCCTTGCATCATTCAATTTAACAACCCCAAACTACGATATTGCTTTCAGTGCAATGCGTTAATCCCTTTAGAAAAATCAGATGATAATGGTGAGCAGAAAGACCATCTAGGTGACATTGTAAAGGCAATTAAGGGAAAGTCATCGAGAGGATCTTCGATGGACCCCGAAGATGTTGGAGACGTGATGAAAATTGAAAATGCTGAATCTTTGGTTCTGGACGGAAGTGGTCGGTACATAGTGCGAGGCTTGCTCAATCTTGGAAACACCTGCTTCTTTAATTCCGTTATGCAAAACCTTCTATCCATGGACCCATTGCGCGATCACTTGCTGAAACTGAATCGGTTTGCTGGACCTCTTACTATAGCACTGAAGAAACTTTTCATTGAAACAAGCCTCATATCAGACTCAAGAAATGGGATAAGTCCTAAAAACCTATTTGGATGCATTTGTGCTAAGGCCCCCCAATTTAGTGGATATCAGCAACAGGACAGCCATGAGTTACTTCGATGCTTACTTGACGGGCTGTGTACAGAAGAGTTGGCTGTGAGAAAATCACATAACACTGAGAAAGATGTGACCAGTTCAAATTCGTCTCCCGTCTTGGTGGAAATGATCTTTGGAGGCCAACTATCTAGTACTGTATCTTGTGTAGAATGTGGTCACTCATCTAATGTGTATGAGCCTTTCTTAGACCTATCACTAGAAGTACCAACAAAGAAACATTTGTCAAGGAAACCATCAGTACTCAGTCGACCTAAGAAAAAGAAGCTGCCTCCAAGAAGGGAAGTAAGAAAAGGTGGAAAGATCCAGGTAAAGGAAAAAAACGATGGTGTTCTTGTATTAGCCAACACCTCTTCAGGCATATCGGGAAACAAGGAGTCTTCATCAGGACCAGTCTTTTTGCCTCTCAAGGAAGAAGCACTTGATTGTATTTCGTGGTTGGATTATCTTGGACCAGATGTAGCATTAGATAACTGTGTTTCGCTCTCTCAAAATAATGATGATCCAGTTATGCAAGCTTCTGACGAGAAACTAGCTGATCAAACTGATACGATACAGAATAACTCGGACTCACAAAGCCAGGTTGTCTCCGCAAATAAGGAATCCACACCTTATTTGGATTCTTCTCAGGTAAACTCTTGTAAGGATGAACTCCCTTCACAGGCTCCAGAATCTGAAGCTATTTTGCTTCCACATAAGGAGGACATTTCAAATACTGAGGATATATTGACCAAGGAAGCTGAGACATCGTTGTCTGTTGCGGGCTGTGGACAAGATACAGGGTTTGATGGCTTAGGAGATTTGTTTAATGAACCGGGGTTGGATTCTGTTCCCAACTCTGGGTCTTGGTTTGGTGAAAAAAGCTTCCCAGAAAATGATGCGTTAGATTCTAGGTTTTTTGCGGGAAACAGTACAGAATCTGATGCTGATGAAATTGACTATAAGGGTGCACCAGTGTCCATAGATACTTGTTTAGCACATTTTACTAAAGCTGAACTTCTTCTTTCCAGTGAACATGGTTGGCTCTGTGGGAATTGTTCTAAGATTATGCAAGATCAAGTACCGGAAGAAAGTAAGGAATACCAGCCAACTATTGGTCTGAATTGTCAGATCAATGAAGGTCAAAGTTCTTTATTGGATATAGATGAAAGTTTAGACAGGGGGAAGCAGGATAGTGATATGCATTCCACATCAACTAATCAGACCCCAGTCTCCCAGTCGGTGAGATCTGATGGTTCAACAAACTATTCCAAACGTAAGAGTATTACTGAGGATCATGAAAGTAATGCTGATCTTATAGTTGGCACGTCTAACTGTCAAGTCGATTATTCATGTAATGCAAATGGGTCAGGTACCACTGTAAGTTGTATTAATCGAGCAGAAAATATGGATTCGGATTGTTCAGCTGCAGCGCAGGAATCCGGTGAAGGCGAGGAAGTGGACTCTAAAAGTCTGAAAGTAAAGAGGGATGCGACTAAAAGGATTCTAATTAATAGTGTTCCTTCAATTCTCACCATCCATTTGAAGAGGTTCAGCCAAGATACTTGTGGCCGCTTAAGTAAATTGAGTGGCCATGTTAATTTTGAAGAAACAATCGATCTTAGACCATATATGGACCCCAGGTAAACCTCCAAGCTTTTCATGTTTGTATTCATTTTTTTTTCAGTTTCTGTTTTATAAACCATGCATTTTGATCTTATTCAACTGTTCATAAATTTTCTTGCTTTTCAAATCTGTTCCACCATTTTATATATTTCTGTATCCTACAAGAATGAGAAGCGTTTCTAATCTAGAGTATACTTAATGGACTCTCAAGCCAAAAGATAGAAATAAAGTAATGGCGAAGAGAATCAAAGAGGAATAGATAAAGCAAGCTCTAGGCAAAATCCACAGCAACTCTGTCGATGATTCTACTAATTCCAAACACATGTCTTATTTAGATTGACTAAAGCACCTTCCGATAGAATCTAGTATTAAAAAATAAATAGGGTAAAACATGTTAAAAGCTCCTGTCAGTACTTCATATTGTTACGCCTTTATATTTGTTTTTTTTTCTTCCAGATTGGACTTTGTTATTGCACTTTCTTTTGATTGAAAAATTGTTAGCTTTTGTTTTTGCTTTCGTCCTGAATAGAAACAATCTAATTGTGCATTTATGTGTTTTTCCTGCTAATTCACGATTGGGATTATCTGTTTATATCTTTGTCGTTTGAACTTATTATGTGTCATTATTATAGTTTGAGTTAAACACAATTAAAAGAACTAACTGAAACATCTTTCAGGCCATCGACCCAGTCTGAGTTGTTCATTGCTCACCTGCAGTAACGGAAACTACGAGATACAATCATTTGAACTCATATCTCTATCACATAGGTCATAAGGATATGTCTCTTGAGAAAACAAGGGTGCTTGTTACAAATACGAGACCTAGCCACACCCATGAATCCTATTCATAATGTTCCTGACCTTTTGATGCTTTTTTTAAGATTGTAGGGGCCGAGCTTAACTAATTGCAATTTTTAATCTACAACTGTCCAAAAAACATCATTGCCAATCTCTAACACAAAATAGGTAACCTAAAAGAAAAACCTAGACTGTATACATCAGGGCTGGCACTTGAGCTCTCCTCCATAAACCCAATGGGGAATAATGTGCCATGACGGTATTAGGAAATAGCATTTGGTTTTAATGAGCAACCACCGAGCAGCTGTGAATTGAGGTGGAAGGTGCAAAGCCACGCAGTTGTCAAGTGCTCTAATTCCCACCATAAATTGTCCATTTCAGCCATAGTTGAGTCTTAGCATGAACATTTATTCCGATAAGGGTTCGTCCCACCATTATGAAAGGCACTTGCATTATTTTGAAATTGCTAGGCACTCGAATGTTAGAAAGGAACTGGCTGTTATGATTGATATCTGTTGAAATATTTCCAGTTTAGAAGTGTTAATTTTCTAATTTTCATTCCATGAATCGGCAATCGAACCATGCGCCTTCTTTAGTTCTTTCTATCTTGGACGTCGTATATTTCTGTAGCCACAAGAGTGATTTGTTCATCCGACACGGACAAATGTTATACTGCTACTTATTTGAGAATGCAGTAGTGTTGTGAAGTGGGTTGGATTGTTTAATTTGAATTGTGCGCAATTACTATATAACGATATCATTTCTGAGCAAAACCGTGAATATTTTTTTTCCTTCACTATTGTTGAACTTTCTATTCTATTTTGTTACTTCAATAATTAATTTTTTGTCCAAAAATTCTTGCAGTGGTTTTAGAATTTGTGGTTTTTGTTGGATGTGATCTTTTTAATGAGTTCTTGTTTGGATTTTGATTTGACAAACTGTCTTTGCAGGTCTGTTGAGAAAGGCGAGTACAAATATTCGCTGCTTGGAATTGTGGAGCACTCAGGAACTATGAGGGGAGGCCATTACGTTGCATATGTGAAAGGTGACAAAAGCAGAGGGAAGAAAGAGGAAGATAATGAGTGTTCTACATGGTATTATGCTAGTGATTCTCACGTACGTGAGGTTTCTCTAGCAGAAGTCCTCCGCTCTGAAGCGTATATATTATTCTATGGAAAAAGGTAAGATGTTTTATTGGTTATTATTGTTGGTGTTTTGATATTAGTATCATGAAAGAGGATCAATCATCTAACAGAGGAGGAGGTAGGGAGAGGAAAGAAGACATGTGAACCAAAAGAAAATCCGATTAAAAGATGTAAAGAAAAGGTGAAAATTAAAGTTTTTGTTTTTGTTTCCAACGGACCCTTAAAAAGGGTTCATTTTGCTAAATCATAGAAAGCTGGTGAAGGTGGAATTATGATATCATGATGTTCATGGGTTTGTGACGGGATACAAATTTTGATGTATCAAATACTAGTGAAATTCATTAATATTTTCAGGAAATTGTTCTTATTCAGTATCACAATTTCACTCATCATTTCTAAGGATGGATTTGATCCCTAGAAATTCGCACCTTGTACAAAATCAGACCTACAGGATCTTCTTCACCTTTTACAGAGGCAGCCCCTTAGTTTTCTTGGAGGAAAACTCTATAACTGGGACAACTAACGTAGGCCAGATCTTCAGTCCAGACCTTTGATCATTTCCATATTCACCCCATTACCAATCTCAATGCTAGAGTTATTCCCCTCTTCACCGTTAAGATTGTGACATGTCATATCCTATAACTGGACGAACCCCCACTGTCCCAGCTGTAGCAAGGTCGTTTTCCTGGATGACTCGGGGTGCATCGACTCAACGACTTTCATCAGCATTGGATAAAGCCTGAAAATGTTGTGTATCTGGATTTTTACACCAAGATCCACGCACAACTGTGTCAACACTTCAGTCAGTCTAGCACCATACAACTTCCTTCGACCAGACCGGAGTGTCAACACTTCAGTCAGCCTAGCACCATACCAGTATACCACTTCCTCTGACCAGACCGGAGCCTAGGGCGCCTCTTGCCTTAGGTGCCTAAAAAATGCAATAGCAGTTTGGTAATCAAGAATTGATAGGGGTGGCTAGCTTTTGTTTCAAGAACAATAATAATAATCCGAATGGGATTTACCACCAGTGTCTAGGTGTTAAGCTTCTCTCGGGTATATTCTGTATGTTAATGATGAGCAAAACAGTATACCCATCTCTAGATTAATTACTTTGATCGATCTACCCTCTG
>JAJJMB010000989.1:885067-951410 GCA_023531105.1 Papaver atlanticum | reverse complement strand
TCTTTTCTTTTAACAATACATAGACGATTTGTTGTTTTTTGCCCAGTTAGCTAGTTCATGAGCAAAAGAATTACAAGTTCTTGGTTTAAAAGAGAAAATACAGTCAATAAGAGAAGAAGCAAAAAGTTGATTGTCTTTAAAGATTGCATCAGTTCTAGAAGTTCCATCAAATCTTCCAGCAGAGAATTGGGAAACCAGGTCTTGAGCATCACTTTCCACAATGATATGCGTAAGCTTTAATTCCACAGCTTTCTTCAAAACAGCCCAGATAGCTCTAGCTTCAGCCTCTTCAGCAGATTCCACATCAAAGACAATAGAAGCACAAAAGGAAGCCTTACTGGAGAAGTCTCTCATCACATAGCCTGCACCATTATCCTTAGTAATGTCATCATAAGCTCCATGAGTGTTACATTTAATCCATCCAGAAGTAGGGGGCATCCAGTGGTCACTATAGGAAATGGTATGGCAAGGGGGGTTTAGAACTCTAGTTTTCACAGTGAGGAGCATAGCCTTAGCCCTATGAATTACAGCAACGTGATTTTCTTGAAGATTTTTAAACACTAAATTGTTTCTACTGGTCCATAAAGACCACAGGACAGCATCAAACATGCAGTGTCTATCAGTAGGAATTCTAGTAATAGGGTCAATCAACCAAAAATTTAACCAATTAATTATAGAACTCGAAGAAAAAGCAGTAGTATTAGCACAGAAGGAGGCCAGACTCCAAACATGACTAGCAAAGGGACACAG
Source organism: Papaver atlanticum (assembly GCA_023531105.1). Classification (NCBI taxonomy): domain Eukaryota; kingdom Viridiplantae; phylum Streptophyta; class Magnoliopsida; order Ranunculales; family Papaveraceae; genus Papaver; species Papaver atlanticum. The sequence goes on along the minus strand of JAJJMB010000989.1, from coordinate 950,660 downwards.
AACAAGAGCATGCATAATAGTTTCACAAGGATAAGAACATCTATTACAAGTGACAGAGTGCATAGCATTCTAGTTTGAAGAACAGTTTTGGAAGGCAACACATTTCTAGCAACTTTCCAAGTAAAAAGTTGAATACGGCGAGGAACATTAATTTTCCAAATGCACTTCCAAAGTTTATTACTAGGGAAGGGCCCAGACCCTCTAAGTCCCAAGTAGGCAGATTTAGAGGAAAATCTACCATTGTTTGAAAGCTCCCAAGCCTTCCTATCAGGAGTGCATAACTGGCTTAAGGGAATAGTGATGATCTTCTGAACAGAAGCGTCATCAAAGTGAGCGTTTAATTTATGTAAATTCCAAGATCTATTAGAATCATCAATAAAGTAAGAGACTTTAACACAAGGGTCAGGAGGGACCAAAGGATTAAGAGTAGCAGATCTCAAGGTAGGGATCCATTTATCACACCAAGGATCAATAAACTTTCCATCTCCAACAATCCAGGGAATAAAAGGCTTAATCATTTCCTTAATGGTGTAAAGGCATCTCCAAGTCCAGGAGCACTCACAAGGACAAGCAGCATTAAGAAAGTCATTCATAGGAAAATAACGAGCTTTCAACACAGTACCCAAAAGGCAGTCAGGGTGCTCTATAATTTTCCAGGCATTTCTAGCTAGCATAGCCAAGTTATTAAGCTCATATTTCCTAAAACCAAGGCCACCTTCAGACTTAGGGGAACACAAGGCATCCCATCCCAGAAGATGGAGTTTTCTATCTTTAGGGTCTAGAGTCTCTCCCCACCAGAATTGGCATAGGTGGGAATCCATTTTTCTGCATAAGTGCTTAGGGATAAGAGAAGCACCCATTTGATACAAAGGAATATCATGACCAACATGTTTTACCAAAGTAGTCCTAGCAGCTTGGGATAAAAGTCTATGGAACCAAGAGGTAATTCTGGCATCCACGGCTTGGAGGATACCCATATGGGTCTGAATCTTAGAGGTTTGGAAAGCTATTGGGGTACCAAGGTATTTTTATCCTAAGTCTATATTGTGGATATCCAGAATGTTAGATAAATGATTCATAAGAGGGGTGGGCAACTTTTTACTAAACAAAATACCAGATTTATCAAAGTTTATTTCCTAACCAGAAGCTAAGCAATACTTTTGAAGATAGTCTTTTATAGTTCGAAAATCTTTTTCAGTAGCTTTAGAAAACAAGAGGGAATCATCAGAAAACAGAAGATGTGTCATACAAGGGGCATTCCTACAAACTCTAATCACTTCTACTAAGCCTTTACTAGTTAGGTTATCAATATAGGTAGATAAAACTTCAGAGCACATAATATAAAGATAAGGAGATATAGGTTCTCTCTGTCTAAGACCTCTTTCAGGTTTTATAAGACCAGTAGGACTACCATTCAATAACACATAATAAGAGACAGTAGAAACACACCGATGAATAAGATTATTTCCAATGATCAGACAAACCCATTTTAAGTAAAACTTTACCAAGAAAAGACCACTCTAATTTATCATAGGCTTTAGACATATCAAGTTTAATAGCAACAATCCCCTCTTTCTTTTTATGATGATTGACAGCATAGACAACCTCATTGGCTAGCAAAATGTTATCAGATATGCTTCTTTTTGGGACAAAAGCACTTTGTTTTGGGAAATTAAGTCTATTAGCCATGGTTTTGGAAAGAATTTTATAAATGAAATTACATAGGCCAATTGGTCTGTATTGGAAACTAATTCAGCCAGAGGGACCTTAGGGATCAAGGAAATATTGGTGGTATTGAAAACTTTTGCTAGGTGGCCAGTTCTAAAACAAGTTTGGGTCATGTCTATGACAGCCTCCCCAACAATATCCCAGTTTTTTTTGATAAAACAGACCTGTGAAGCCATCAGGGCCAGGAGCTTTTTTTTCCACCCATTTGAAAAACATAGTTTTTTTCCTCAGTAGTGAGGGGAAGATTTAAAGAACAGTTGTCCTCAGAAGAAAATTTGACAGTCAGATTTTCTAAAATTTCATCTTAATATTGCTGAGGATGAGAAGAGTAAAGAGTTTTAAAATAATCCAGAAAAGAAGTTCCTATACTATTTCTATCAGTTAAAACAGTGCCAAGAGGGTTTTTTATCCAGCTAATGGCATTCCTTTTTCTCATAAAGAGAGAGACTCTATGGAATAAGGGAGAGTTTCTATCTCCTTCCAAGAGCCAGATCTCTATAGATTTGTCCTTCCAGTAAAGTACCTCAAGGTTATACAAATATTCCACTCTAGCCCTTAATCTAGAGGTAGAAGAAGAGTCAGTAGGATTCTGGAGATCTGCCAGTTCTTCTCTAGTAGTTTTGATATTGGTTTGGATGTTACCAAAAGAGGTCTTATTCCAGTCCCTAAGGCCTTTTTTTGTATTCATAAGCTTAGCTTTGAGTTTATAAGCAGGGGAACCAACTACATTGACAGACCAAGCATTAGCTATAATATCTCTGCATGTGGTATCTTCCATCCACATGGCCATGAAGTGAAAAGGTTTAGGCATATAATTGACTTCAAAGTTAAAACCAATGTGCATAGAGCAGTGGTCAGAAGAGTCCCTAGGTAGATTATTAACACAGAATTTAGGGCATAAAAACTCAGCATACTGATTAATGAGACACCTATCGATCCTTTCAAGAATAAGATCAGGACCTTGTTGCATATTATACCAAGTGAACCTAGGACCAGAGAAGCCAGGATCATGCAAGTCAAAAACATTACAAAAATTCCTAATATTAAAGAAATCAGTGTCATCAACTTCTAAACCTCCATTTTTATCCTCAGGACCTAAAAGGGCATTAAAATCACCTACATAGAAGGATGGTTCATATAAGGGTATAGGTGGCAAAAGGCATTGGTTTTCCCAGAAGGTTAGTCTTAAGGAACTATTAGGTTTACCATAGATGAAGAAAATGTGGCAAGTTTTAGAGTGAATGATATACTTAGTAGTAACATAGATGCCCCTATTACTAGTGGATACAATGCAAAGGTCAATTTCCTTCTTCCAAGCCAGCACAGGACCACCACTTCTCCCAACACATGGCACATTAGAAGTACAAGGGAAACCCCTATATCTCAATTTTCGAGCAGCAAAGTCGTTTTGCATTTTGGTTTCAGATAAAAAGACAATATCAGGGTTGACATTCCTAAGCAGGATACTAAGCTCCTTATTAGCAGATTTTTTACCAAGACCACGCACATTCCAGCATATTAAATTCACATTGTTAACAGGAAATGAAGCAAAAACATCTTGAGATGAAGAGGAAATAATAGGTGTAGGAGAAGAGGGAACCTGATTAGCAGAGTCCTGATTTTTATTAGATTGAGAATTGGTACTTCCACCAGCAGAATTAGTTCCTTGGGTAGCATCCAGGTTCAGATCAGCAGCCTCATGAGAGGAATTGTTGCGAACACCATTGTCAGTTGAAGTAGCATCAATAGGTACAATAAAGTTCCCGAAATCATCAGGAGAAGGATGGGTATTGAAGGTGCAATGAGGTAGGTTGAAAGTATAAATATCTCCCAATTTGGTGATAGGAGGGCAAAGGGAAGAATAATCTGGCTCAGGGCTATCACATTTGGGGGTAGTGGTGTTTGAATCAACCAGGAGAGAAGAGGTTGATCTAGTCCTCTTCCAGAGATCCGCACGAGGATTGATTTTCCATTTTAGGGTAAAAAGAGCATCATGTTCAGTAGCTAAAGATATAGCTTGATCTTTTGATATAACAGTTTTCTGTGTAGGAGTAGCTGCAGTTTTGAATCTCCTAGCCGAGTTATTGGTACGGATCGGACCTAGGTTGCTTGACTCAGGAATAGGATTTAGAACATAAGAACTTGCAGCTTGACTGACGACTTTCTTTAGAATGACTGGTAGACCATTGACCAATGGAATGAGCTGTTGAGTTTGATTTATTCCTCCTTCTTGAATCTTGAGAGTAGTAGATCTGCTCCAAATGGGCCCATATTGATCATGCTTTTGAGAGGTTCCTGGTTGGTAGCATTAGAGCTATGAACAATAACAGCAGCTTTTCCTTTCTCCACATAACCATTAGGTTCCAACATTTGACTTTGCGTATTTGGAGCTACCTCAACTTGAGTCATTAAGGAATCAACAATTGGGTTGTTTTGTGCAAACATAGGAAGATCCGTTGCTTGATTTGGTGGCATCATGAGCTTAGTCACTTTTGGGTAAACATATTTAGAAGCAGATGAGCTAGCTTCCCTGATAAGTTTTTGTTTTGCTAGCTGTAGTTACCTAAAATCTGAGAGAGAGGTTAGAAGTGGGATTCTAGGGTTTCTGAAAGTGAGTTACGGGAGGTTGAGCACGAACAGTCTTCGCCTAAACCACATACAATGGCCGTTCAAAGGCTGCTTCAGTCACAGGGAAGAGATTTAGGGCTGGTCTTAGGGAGGGAAGCAGATGAAGAGAGAGATCATAGAATTCTAGGATTTGAAGAAGAATTGCTCTGAGAGGTTATGAGAAAGCTGATGGTAGCTTGGAAAAATAGATGACCTATTTATATCCAAATTCTATAATCTCAGGTCAGTGAAGATAATGATTGCTTTCCGTGCCGTGCGGAGCAATTTTCTCGTCTCTTCAGGAATAGGGATAAACTAGGTTGAGTTTATCTCATTATTCCACCGCCTTTACTTTCTTCTGCGGTGAGAAATAAGTCGGGTATTCCTCACACGTGCCGTAGACCACCGGACCAAAACCCTAATTGATATCTCCCCATTTGTGTGAAGCTGAGTCATCCTTTGTGATGATGTGTTGAGAGAGAAATATTCTCTTTAGCCGAGTTGGCCAAGATAGAGAGATATTCTCTGATTTGTGAGAATGACTAGGATGAGTCATGTGAAAAGGCATGAAATTCCTCAGGAATCGTGTGCAGAGTATGAGAGGAGCTGAGGCTGATCTCCATCTCTCCATGGCCGGTCACATATGTCATGTGAAAACCATATTATGTTTGTGGGCCCTTTGTTGAGCATGCGGAGCTCAAGAGAGATTATCCACGTTTTTGGATAGACATGTATAGTTCAGGCTCAATTTACTAGACGTGAATATGTTTGAGAGGCTGAGAAATAGGCTTGAGCCCTAGGTAAGGCGTGTGTCGTGAATCTCTCCGAGATTTTGCAGAGAGATTTTGAGAAGAGATTCGAACTTTGAATCTCTCCGTGATTTTGCAGAGAGATTTGAATCTCTCCGAGAATTTGCAGACGGATCAAAATCTCTCCGTGATTTTGCAGAGAGATTTGAATCTCTATGAGATTTTGCAGACGGATCAAAATCTCTCCGAATATTTTCTTAGCGGATCTGAATCTCTCTATGGTCAGCTAGGACTCTTCCTGAGAGAGAAAAAGGCTTTGTACACCCAATTAATGCCTCTGCGAGACTTTGGCTCACTTGTCTTTGACCAGCGTATCTTGCAGAGATGTGCTAGGAATCAACTGTGTGTCCATATGATGGGCCAACAAAACCAGTGTATCCTGAAAAGATGTTCTAGGAGTCTGTCGAAAGGGCCCAGAGGCATAATAACCAGTGTATCTCGCGGGGATGTCCTAGAAGTTATTCGTAAACCTCAGTAAGTCAAGTCAAAGCCTATAACAAACATGACCAGTGTATTTCGCGATGATGTACTAGGAATCAGTCCTTGATATCAAATAGGGTGAGTCGTGCTTACAGGAGATATGCAAATCTCCGCTCTGGGTCATAAGTCCGCCGGGGACGTATTTACGCATCTACAAAGCCTACATGACCAGCATCATCTCATTGAGGATGTATACTAGGAATCATGGCATCACAATCAGCTGCGTCTCGCGAAGACATGCTGGAATTTTGGCTGTCCTGGTTCATAAGTCTGCCGGGGACGTTTTACGCTCTACAGAACCTACGTGACCAGCAGTATCTCATCGAGGATGTGTGTTAGAAATCACGGCATCACGACCAGCAGTGTCTCGCGGGGACGTATACTATAAATCGTGGCTAAGGATGCCTTGAGGGCCAAGGGCTTAATCTCTCCCATGAGAGTTGAATTCTATCTATAGGGTTGAAATGACACTTTTGCCCCTTATCCAAATTTTATCATCTACATTAAGTCCCCTACTCATAGTAGAACCTTGATTTTTCTATGATGAGTATATAGATGGTAAAAAATTATTCGTACGAAATTACGATTCGTTCGTCCTTTTAGACTTGCAGAATTCCCGAATTGATGTCTATCCTTCGATTGCTATGACTCTGATCTTGGGATCAATTCTGAACTTCAGAACTTCTTGGGATTTTTTGTTAGACGTTAATGACATGATACTGAAGTCTTGATGAGAAATAATTTCCGTCGAATGGAATTTGTTAATTAGGGTTTACTTGGCCAAAACCCTAATTTTCCCTCTTTGTGCATCCTTGAGCTTCTGAGTTTGTATAGGCGAGTATGTGGGGAAGAGAGAATTTTTGAACGGTTTCCTGGATGACCTTGATGTTGGTGAGGGTACGTGAGAAAAGATATGCATTTACTTTTGAATTTACGGAGTCCCTATCCCATGTAAATTCTGCATTCAGGCTTGTATCATACCTAAACCCTAATTTATCTTTTGTTCACGTCTGACTCCTTCAGACACTCTGGAGAGGCTTGACGAGGCTTGGAAGGTGTGCATATATCTTTTGGGGTTGGCACCTTGTGTGATGAGAGCTTGTTTAATTCCTTGTGCCAATCAGACTCCTCTTTATTAGAGAAAGTACATACCTTTGAAACTAAGGTTATTTTCATCAAAAACCACTATGAGCTTGATTTTTCCTTGGCATGAGAGAAACATGGAGCCTCCCTAGGCATAGTCACATCTTTAAATAGGTATTGGCGCGTCTCTGGTCCTGGTTTTGGAAATCATGAATCTGAATTCCTTGTTTTGAGCCAGATTCCCTTTATTTTCTCTGAAATTCTGTTTTTCTAGATTCCGTTTCAATCCCATTGTTCTTTGAGAGAACTCAATATGCACGTGTATGAGGCCTTTGTAATGAGTAGATGAGAGCTTGGTCGGTCTCTGGCTGTATTAAGGCTTTTTTCTTTGAAAATACTCAAAATTGCAATATAAGGGTATTTTGGTCAAAATCCCTTATGAGCTCGTTTTTGTTGAAAAGTAATGAGCTAATAGGGATTGAGAGAGGCTTAGAGAACCGTCCAAGAGAATGGGAGAGGCTCGGTCCCTTCTCTTTTAGAATAAATTCCTTTTTTTTACCAAATTCTTGAAATTAGGGTTATTTTCGCCAAAACCCTAATTCTCTCCGACTTTGATCCCTCTGAAAAAATTCCGAGAGAATAAATCACGTCCCACTGGCCTAGGAGAGCATCCTCATGCATGAAAAAGGCTTGTCCATGGTTTGGAGGAATTTTTAGAAGAAAGAAAAACCCTTAGTTTCCTTATTTGATCCAAATTCCTCTAATTTCCTCTTTTAACTCCAAATCTCTTTCCTTTTGCTTCATGGCTTCCCTTTTGAAATCAAATTGAAAAGAGAAGTATTTTGGAAGTGTTCTAGGTTTAGAAACCAGTCCAGTATGTTCCACGAATTTTATTCACTTTAGAATTCCTTGTTTAAGTCGAATTCCTTTGCCTTCTCTTAAAACTCCTTTCCTTGCTTGGCTTTAACTCTAGTTGGACGCATTGGAGGCTGAGGTAACTTTAAAACCGTATGTGTATGGTTCCATGATTGGATAAGAACTTCATCACTTCTCTTAGCCAAATCCCCTTTTCTTCAAAATAGCCAAAACATCGAACTAGGGGCACTTCTGTGTTTACTTCTGCCTTTTTTCTTGATAAGTCTGTGTTCAAAGAGGTGGATAAACTTCGGCATGAATTGTGATTTACTTGTGTAAGGATAGAAACAAGTAGAACACGTCTTGGACTCCTTTTGGAAGTTGGTTTCCTTGTTCAAGTGAGATTCATCCTTTTATTTGAAGTAGGATTTATATTGCACTCTGAAGGAAATTCGCATGCTAACTTTTAATGCTTGGTGTACTTGAATTGAGTTCTTAATAATGGAATGCTGAGTGATAGCATCTTTCTTTTGCATAGATGGTAACCTTGTTCTTCTTTCAAAACGATACTAATCTTCAAACTGATGACATAGAAGTTAACAGAAGTACTTATCATCTTGAGTTTGCTGATGTAGATACCATCCTTCGTTATCCATAGAGTCATCTTTGGTAAGTCTTGATATTTGTCCCTCCTTGATCATATATTCATATTCCTTTGACCATTGAATGAATAGAAGTAGTCGTATTTGTCAAGGATTCACTTTGTTTAGGTGTTCGTCAAAAAACTTCAGATTTGAGACACTTAGGGAGAATGGCTGTAAACTCTTCATATGGACTCTGATTTGAGTCCCCAGCCCCATATTTGAAAGAAAAGATAATATGCTTTCTAATGCAAAAATAATGACTTGATTCCGAGTTCGTTTGGCCAATCAAATCCGTGTATACTTTTGACTTCAAAAATCCCGTATAAAATTTCAGGAGTTTTTCAGATTGCACTTACTTCGGTGTTGGGACCACATCTCCTAGCTCTTTTGTCTGTTTGAAGCGTCCTTTTGGTATGTTGTTGGGAAGACATAGAGGAACACATTTGCTTCAGAAAGTATCCGAAATTCCTTATGAATTTTTATCAGTTTTCAAGTCTTCACGCTGCAATGTTCATCAATCTGAATTACCAAAGGAATCCTTGTTTCAGTTGGATTCTTAAAACGTTCTCTTGCTTCAAGAACAACCCCTTGGAGTATTATGACTTCACTACCCTTCCTTAGCTTGGTTTAGGTCGTGAATTTTGTATTCTTAGTCAAGAGACACGTCTGTGGTATTGATTATTCGTTTTTACTCTCTGGTTTCCAGAAAACATATTTTGCTTTATCCCTTGTTGGACCTAAACAAATCCACGAGTATCTCATGAGATGTAAGATGGAATTCTTGATAAATATAGGACTATAGGCATGAGGGTATGCTTGAAGGTACTAGGAAAGGACAAGGCTTGAAGGGATTGTATGAGGACAAGGTTTTAGGGGGAAAGGCCGGTCCTCATGTAAATCAAACCCCAGTCCTGTGTTGTTGCTCCCTTAATTTTAACTTATGTAATTTGAATTTTGCAGCCTTATCTGATCTTCTCTTTGTTTGTAGAGTACTCTTCATGGTGAGAACGAGTTAGATCTTGGTAGAATGCGGATGAGGCGGGCTTCAACAATTTCAAAGGGATTACAGTAAGAGATTCGGGTGTAGAGACAACTGACCGTCATGAGGGTAATTTCACAGAACCCATGTCTTGACTTTGGATGAGATACTTACCGATGGATTATATCATGAGAATGATAACTCCGAATGGTCTTGCTTCTGATGATTTTGTAAACTTGGGAAACTTGGTGACAACTCGTGAGAATCTTTGCTTTCAATGTGAGGTGGTTGCGAGAGTGGCTCAATTCTGTTAGGATCCGTCGGGGTGAGTTTAGTTCAGGTCCTCGTATTTTAGAGAGTTTCTTAATCTGGAATGAAGTATGGTAAATGAAAAGCTGGAACATGCTAAGAAGGTGGCTCGAGATGAAGAGGCCAAAGTGAAGCAGCGGAACATGAAGAAAGAGATTTTCTCTAGGGGGCTCTGTCGGAAGATTTCTCTAGGGATGATATTTTCTCTCCCTGAACCTTTTCTATATGCATCAGGTAAAGGAATGGGACCCTCATGAGTTCGAACTTGATGCAAACCCTAGATTTATCGGGTATGCGAGTGGGTGAAAACCTTAAGTTAAATTCGTAATAGAAGTTCCTTCCTTGCGTGATCCTGACTCCAGAGGCTGTAAAAACTTCGTTTAACGTCCGATTTCAGTGGTTGACCCCAACTATCGAACAGAAAAGACCCAACCTTCATCTATTGGAGAAAAACTAGGATTTGGAGCTTGTTTTTCCGGTGATATGTCCATATGAAGTTGAACTCGGAATCCAGATCTATTTAACAACAATTCCTTCAAGTGTTTTGATGATATCTCTTGGATCGTGTATTGAAACATCATGCCCTTTTAGCACATGGTAGGAGAGACATGGATGGATACTTTTATCAATAGCACGTTGTCGAATTCTCTACCCATTTGTCTTAGTTCGTCGAGTCATGTGACTAAAGTATGAGTCGCGTCCAAGTAGAGTGGAAACTGTATACTCCTATTCAAACCAATTGCGAACCCTAGTTTGTTTCCTGCATGATTCATTGTTGAGGGATAATTTGAATGCTTCTTGTACTTGATATAGTCATGTTGCACGTGCCTAAAACATCTTATAGGGACGAAGCCATCCAGATTTGAACCGTCATATCTTCAGCCAGGATCCGGGACACAATTGCAATTGCTGAATACAGAGAAGATACCGACGAAGGAGAATTCGACGAGACTGAAGAGAGATATGAGGTTTATCGAGTCACAGATGATTCCCTTTCACGATTTTGAAGGATGAACTCTAATCTCATAGTCCCCAAGTAATAACATGTTGTGATGTGGGTTTGAGGGGTTGACTGGTCTTGATGTGTCCCGATATTTTGAGACTCTTGCGTTGATCGTTTCTAAATCTGTTATCTGAAAAATGGATGTCCGAGCCACTTCCTGTTGGCCGTGAAGGTGTTTGACGCACGATTCTTCATTAGTCCCCAGTTTGATATGAGACTAGGTATTCACATTGACTCGGGACACTTGAAAAATGAAGTAAGACCCTTATAGTGTACGATATTGAGTCTTCAAGGCGGGCAAGTGATAATCTGTGGGTTGGAGACGTCTGTGGAGAGTCATGTTGAGATACTGCCGCATATGTTTTTGTGGACAAGATATTGTTCTGCCTCTACTAGGTGTCTTGACAGGGATTCATCTGAACTTCTATAGCAAAGTTACCCGTTGAGATTTATTCTTCTTTTGGGAGGATGCTCAACCGAACTTGAGAGTAGTATATGCCTTCTGGTACAATTAGGGTAATAGATACATTCAGGTCCAATTGCGCAGTCGATTTTTTTTTGTTTTATTGATGGAAGAGCTCTCTGGGAATCTGCTAGGTAATTCTTCACATGGAGGAGTCATTTTTTTGACATGAGGAAATTGTATGTGATCGTCATATCTTGTCCTTCGCTCATCGCGTCTGAGCATGACTCATGGAATAACCTGTCAATTGGATTTTCTCGATAGAAGAGACTTTGACTGAGGGAACTGCTAGTATGCGCCTGAATGAGTAATATGTATCCTGAAGCTATGGTCTCAGATCCTTCTCTTGTTTTACTTCAGTGACAGTAGATGGTTGTAGATGTATGTCGAGTAACGGAGTTTTATCTGAATTGATGGCACTTCAGATTTCTTTTCCCTTGGTAGGTTAAGGTGCAAAGATATTCTCCTTCTCCTTCTTGGGTGAACTGAGGTCCCATCAGAAAATGATACTGGATAATCGTTGGTGTATCCGAGATGGAGGCTCATCGAGACTTAGTCGTACAATCGCTAGGACTCCTTTTCTTTTTGACGGGACGGGTGTTGAGATAGCATATCGACCGGTGGCTTCGAATCTTCATAAGTATGAGATTTGGCAGAGCAATGTCTTGGAAGCTAGTTTCATCTTATACTTTGTCGCGTTATGGTCATGATCCTCTGAAACACGAAAACGACAAGATGCATCTCGGCTGGCGATTTATGACCTTATGTGGCTCTGCAAAGCTTTTGTCTAGGTCACGAATTTTTTGGAACCTTTCCAATTTTTCGCTAAGTTATCCTGTAAACGACGAAAAGACAAATCCGACGGAAAAAGAACTAGGTCAATCTGATATAGAATGAAAGAGTTATAAGTAAAATAAGTGAAGTAAATTTCCCGAGTCCCCTGTGATCAGGTTTAGGGCCCTTGACCTAAACGAATTTTGGAGCAAATATTCATCAGAATCTTCAAGTTTAGAGCGTCATCTGTTCCTTAAGGTCCTTGAGAGTGATAAGGTCGGCTGGATGGTTGCTCATTTGCTCTGTCGCGTTCGTAATGAGCTTTATCTTCTCCGGTGAGGTCGATTGAAGGCAAGATCCCGTCAGTGTTATTCTCAGAAGTTTTAGTACTCCTTCTTTAGGAAACGTGTACTCGATCTAAATTTGTTGGATCTATCCCTACTGGTAACTCTAAAGGCGTTTTCAGATAAGTCTGGATGTCGATTTGAGATTTTGCAAGATTCTGTAGAGTCTCCGGGAGTTCCTCTTGGTCCGTATCCAACATTTTCAAGGATTAGCAGTAGATTTTTATGAAAATAGGTTACTAAGTTTTTTTATGTAGGAAAAGATCCATGTGATTCGGGACGCACTAACCTATTCACTAAGGTCAAACTCGAAAGAGAGAGAAAGTGCTGGTACGGATAACTCTCTCGGCTAAACCTGTAATGGATTTACAGAAACTGAATCAATGGAACGTTTTTTTTATGTTTGGATTGGTGGAGTCGTCTTCCTTCCTAAGAGACCATGATTGAAATCTGTAACTGAGTGAACAACCTCCCACTGTGGTCGCCAAAATGTAGTTACCTAAAATCTGAGAGAGGTTAGAAGTGGGATTCTAGGGTTTCTGAAAGTGAGTTACGGGAGGTTGAGACCGAACATTCTTCGCCTAAACCACGCACAGTGGCCGTTCAAAGGATGCTTCAGTCACAGGGAAGAGATTTAGGGCTGGTCTTAGGGAGGGAAGCAGATGAAGAGAGAGATCAGAAAATTCTAGGATTTGAAGAAGAATTGCTATGAGAGGTTATAAGAAAGCTGATGGTAGCTTGGAAAAATAGACGACCTATTTATAGTTGAATTCTCTAATCTTAGGTTGGTGAAGATAAGGATTGCTTTTCGTGCTGTGCGGAGCAATTCTCCCGTCTCTTCAATAATAGGGATAAACTAGGTTGAGTTTATCTCATTATTCCACCGCCTTTACTCTCTTCTGCGGTGAGAAATAAGTCGGGTATTCTTCACACGTGCCGTAGACCGAAGACCAAAACCCTAATTGATATCCCCCCATTTGTGTGACGCTGAGTTAGCCTTTTTGATGATGTGTTGAGTGAGAAATATTCTCTTTAGCCGAGTTGGCCAAGATAGAGAGATATTCTCTGATTTGTGTGAATGACTAGGATGAGTCATGTGAAAAGGCATGGAATTCCTCAGGAATCGTGTACAGAGTGTGAGAGGAGATGAGGCTGATCTCCCCCTCTCCATGGACGGTCACATATGTCATGTGAAGACCATATTATGTTTGTGGGTCCCTTTGTTGAGCATGCGGAGCTCAAGAGAGCTTATCCACGTTTTTGGATATACATGTATAGTTCAGGCTTAATTTACTAGCCGTGAGTGTGTTTGAGAGGATGAGAAACAGGCTTGAGCCCTAGGTAAGGCGTGTGCCGTGAATCTCCCCGAGATTTTGAGGAAAGATTTGAATCTCTCCGAGATGTTGCAGAGAGATTTGAATCTCTCCGAGATGTTGCGAAGAGATTTGAATCTCTCCGTGATTTTGCAGAAAGATTTGAATCTCTCAGAGATTTTGCGAAGAGATTTGAATCTCTCCGTGATTTTGCAGAGAGATTTGAATCTCTCCGAGATTTTGCGAAGAGATTTGAATCTCTCCGTGATTTTGTAGAGAGATTTGAATCTCTCTGAAATTTTGCAGATGGATCAAAATCTCTCCATGATTTTGCAGAGAGATTTGAATCTCTCCGAGATTTTGCAGACGGATTAAAATATCTCCGAAGATTTTCTTAACGGATCTGAATCTCTCTATGGTCAGCTAGTGTTGATGGTGGTTTTTAGTATAGGGCGAAAACTATAAAAGTCCGTCTACCTGACCCGCATCAGAAGTAGTAAACCTTGATATGTCTATATTCCGCAAGGAATTTGAAGAATATGTCAAAATCTGATTAGTGCCTATGTCTCTCTTCATATTATATTGAAACTCAAGCTCCTAGATGAATTGTTCACTAGTATAGAGCCTAATGAGTATTTAAGCTCCTAGCTGCATTACTCACTATTGCTGGAGCCTGTTGAGTATCTATTATATGCCATGTTCCCCAGCCGAACTCTTGATGTTGACATGACATGACAATTAATGTTCGCTCGCAGCCGAGTAGCATGAATTTCCCGAAGTGTCAGGATTAAGACGTACGTAGAAGTACTCAATCAGAGCCTCACAAAGTCATGCTGCCCTCTGAGATAAAATTAGTGATTTTGTATTAATGCGCAAAATTCACCAAAATTAATTGATTTTTTGGCAGCTCACAAAATTCAATTTTCCTAACCTAATTTTATCAATTTGCAAAAATTAGGTTTTTGCGGCCTGCGCAATATCTCGAACCCTATTGGTCGAGACAAAACCTAGGCAAACTAGGAAATTAATCCATCATGGAGCTAGTAGGAGCAAAATCCTATTAAGAATTGGAAAACAAAAAGGAACTGCGGTAAATAAAAGCAGCAGCGAAAGGAGGCGCGGCCACGCCACTTGGCCGGCCGGTTTTCCCTAGCAGGCGCTTCCCGTGGCCGACCGGCCACACCCCATATTACTGCTTGCTGGCCCCTCTTTCCCATCAACCAATCAAATCGCTCTAAAAGCACCGTACACACTTTTAATTAAAGTTAGAAGTTGGCTGGTCGACACACCTAATTCCTTAAGGAATCTAATATAGGTTGCCCACGCCAGTCTCAAAACGATCACAACCACACGATTTCGGCGGATGATTAATTACACTTAGCCACCTCCTGGCGTGGCCAAATGAGCTTCACAACGTCCACCGGTGGGCCCACTTCCTTCCAAGCCAATCGGAACTCATCTAGCCTGCAGGTGGCATCCCCGATCGCTAGCAAGAAGAAGGCTAGTCGCGCCATTGAGAAAAGGGTTTACCGAGCTAAGACCGGCAGTGACAGTCTAAAATTCATCACGGCCGTCCAACTTAGCCAGCCTAGTTGGATGGCTTAGAATTTTTTTCGGGCGACCAATGAGGTGCCAATATGCTCACCGGCGGCTCGCCTTCAGCCCTGGCCGATCAAGCCCTCCTAACCTTCAGGCAGCACATCAAATCGATTAGCCCAAAGAAGGTTGGCCGCGCAGCGTTCAAAACCCAAATTGATGTTAGTGGAAGCATATTACTATCGCAAAATGATCTCAGCCGTCCAACTAGTCTAGCTAAGTCGACGGTCCCAGATCCGATTTTAGCCGGCCAATGAAGTGCCAGCATGCTCAGCGGCGGCCTGCCTGCAACCTTGGCCAATCAACTTGCTTAAGCCAACAACTAGCGCCTCAAATCGATTAGCCCAAAGTAGGTTGGCCACACGACTTAAAAAACCCTAAATTGAATCAACGGCAGTATGCAACTGCCGCAAATTATCTCGGTCGTCCAACTTTGCTAGCCGAATTGACCGGCCTAGATCTAATTTTAGGCAACCAATAAGATTTCGCCGTGATCACCAGCCATCCCTCTTCCATGAGGAACGATCGGCCATGCCGCGACATGCCTATATGGCTCCCAAATGGTTGCACAAAGGTGGCTAGTCGCGCTTCCTACTGGAATTTTAATAGATTCAACGGAAGCCATTAACTGCCGCAATCATCTCATCCCCTCAACTTGGCTAGCCAATTTAACCGGCCTAGATCTAACTTGGGCCAACCGATAGGATGTTAGAATGGCTACCAACCCCCACTCTCCCATAGGGATCGACCGGTCTACCTTTGGCATGTGTGCATATCTCCTAGTAGCTCCCTGAAAATGGTTGGTCATGCTCTTTTTAAGACATTAAGCTCCGCGACTAACTTGTACGAGATTTACACAACGATGCTTCATGAGCATCGATTATTTTGAGTTGCTTGCTTTAAAGCGATGCTTTATATGCATCTATTTTAAACGATGTTCTATCAACATCGATTTCACAAATAATTTAATTATTTGACCTGAAAGCATTATATGTTGCCTTGCTTGCTGCACATACTTTTCTACAAAAATACTCGAGACATCAAACATGTCATAAACTGGGGGATGCTCACCAGGGTACTGTTCTGGCGGTTTACAGCGTGCGGCGTGCAACACGCCCATTACGAGAAAGGTGGACGGCTGATAGCGGTAAAAGAGTAGTGGGTGTAAGGCTGACCAGTCTTCCCTCATGATAGAGACGTGATGGTCACCACTTTTACACAAACCCAGTTCTCCACTACTTAACTGTCTCCACTTCTTATGAGATCAGGTGCGCCGTGCGCTCAATCATGACTTGTATAAATAGGTTTTCAACCTATTTTGACAAAAAACAACGGTTATCAACACGAGTATCCAGAAAACACCAAGAACTTATAGCTTACATTCCGCAAGCAAGTTTTACATTCTGATACAAGTCATAAACAGCCACACCTTCAGAGTTAACCATTCTGATCTCAAACACCTTCTTCGCTTCCATCCCTAAGATCAACCCTTCTCCTTCATTTTGTGACTGAAGCAAGACTGGAACGACCATTTCTTGGTTTAGGCCAGGATTGTACAGATTGATCTCTCGAATCTAAAGTACTCCCGTGTAGTGCATTTTTTTAGGGTTTAGATTCATTTCTCGGCTACACACCCAAATTTACCATTTCCAACGGAATCAGTTTTTACCCTAAAACAACTGGCGACCACATTGGGAGATTAATCTCTCGATTGCAAAAATCATTTTCCCAATTCCATTTTCAGTTTCCTAAATTTCTCAAGATGGTTGATCTTAGGAATGGTTCAGAAACCCTCAATCCCAATTTTACTTCTCCTAGCACCGACAATACTTCACATGTTATTCCTGAATCCGTTCTTTCATTCAAAACCCTTGTCGAGGCCATGGAATATCAATATTTAACAACTATTCATGATTTGATGAAAATCCTAAATGATATTGTCAAGTAGGGCTGTTAATAATAGTCCGAAATCCGTTTCCGAGAATTCATGATCCTATAGGATTTTATCCGTTATATCGGATATCGGATGTCGGATCGGATTTCTTATCGGATTTCCCCCCATTAACGTAACGGAATCGGATTAGACCCCATCCGATTGTTAAGTTCCGACATACGATAACACATAGGAATGTATTAGTAATTTCCTACCTCTAGGATAAAGATGTTGACTATCGGAAATTGTATTCTTAGAAATTATCATACATTATCGGAATTTATCGGAATTTCTAATCGGATTAGTAATTTTTAATCCCTTTTACCCAATTTTTTCATATTTTTCGGAATTATCGGAATTTATCGGATTTCCGATAAGTTAACCTATCGGAATCGGATTCGAATTTTAAAATTCCGTTGGATGTTATCGGATTTCGGAATTCCGATAACTACTAACCTATCGGAATCATATTTCCTAAAATTCGTCGGATTTTCATCCGTTGCCAGCCCTATTATCAAGGATCAAGCTATTATTGTCAAAACACAGGACGAAGTATTTACGGTTTTGAAAGTCCTCACGGATCAACTATCAAAGGAACCAACACGTATTCATTCTGGAGGAAACGCTATCAACAATTCATTTTGGATCAGTACTGATGGTAGTAGTCCTTCTTCCAAGATTCATATTCCCAGTGAGGAAGATGAAGCCTATGGTCACGCTGAACGGAAAGGTAACCACCGACCTAACTTATCTGCTCATGAAGATCAAGAGATGTTTACTCAAACTCAGAAAGAAGACTCGTGGGATTTATCACGTTTTCATCAGAGTCCTTGCAATGAAAAGGTGATTTCATTATATGCATCCTTCTTGGAAAATATCAATTCCCATATTGCATCAGAAGCTGCTAAGAGATCCGATGCTGCTTTACTCAGTCGATCTGAACCGTCCCAGAATGAAGAAGCTCGTAAAGATGTTCAGGAAAGTAGGCGTCCTTCCAATAAAAGATCCAACCTCCAGTCAATCACTAGTGAAGGCGGAAAGAGAAGGCATCTTGGGAACGACTATCAACAATCTAAGCGTTCGACACCCGTTTCACATATGTCAAATGAGACCCCATCATTCCCGGATTTTCCCTTTCCAGTGGAAGAAGTGATTGAAATCTTGGAGGTCTGGGTACAAGATGGCGTCATCAAGCTACCTCCTATCAGACGTCCTCCAACTGAAAAACAAATGGCAAATCCCAAATATTGCCGTTACCATAGGTTCGTCAATCAACCAACCAGTGACTGCAACAAATTGAAGCGCATTTTCAAGGAGAAGGCGGATGAAGGAGAACTTCAATTAGTCACTGAAGGAGTTCACATAGATCCTCTTCCCTTCAGGAGTTGCATGATTTCTGGGGACTCCGTCTATAAAACCGTACAGTCCATGATGAAACATTTATGTGAGATTCTATACTTCTCCAAGGCGCAGCGTCAAGACATATTTGCAGCCCTCAACCGTGTTGTATCAGGAAAGCAACAATAGGCGAGCTTCCACACGCAGGGAATCATGGAGGAGCTGCTTTACCGAAAATAAAAGAGGGGAAATAATAGAAGGAAAAATAAACTCACGTATGTGAATTATATGAAAGGAAGAAACTCATCCTTTGGGCCATAACGGTCGACCAAAGCCTTTTAATGTTCGTGGTCGTGGCCAGCATCACCGCCTATGCTCGCTTAAAGCTCGTAGACATAGCTACCACTACTTATGCCTCTCCGCTCATCCAAGATTCATGGTCGTGGTTACCAAAACCCATGACCACCATCACCACGCCTCTCCCTGCCGTGTCCGTAGCCACTATTCCGCCCTGTCAAGGATCGTGACCGTAGACAGCCAAGCTCCATCCAACCTGTTTTGTTTCCACGAAAAAACAGTATCTTCTGATCACAGCTGCTGCTAAGAACCGTTGTTGCTCGTTTGTTGATACCAGCTAGAGCTTCACCATAGCAACAACAATTACGAACAAAGGTAATCCGAACTTATGCATATTCTATTTTCACATGGAGGAAGTAATATAGTCACCAGTATGGAGGAAATATGTTGATATCTTTATTATGTTAAACACATCGACCATACAAGATAGAAGCACGTAAACCACACTTGGGGACTGAGGCTCGACACAGAATCCCTTCACTATCAAGGACCTCTTCAACTCAAAAGAGATGGTCAACCAAGAAACCGTGAAAAGGTCACCACTCTTCAAAGATGTAGCATAAGGATATCATCACCTCCCTGTCTAGAAGGCGCCTGACCAACAAGCAGTATTTGGTTCAGCCATTCATAAGCGTTGTTGTCAGTAAAGAATCGAAGAGGAAAGTCACGCCTCAGCAAGCCACACAGACCAATCACGTCATGTCTACCAAATCACGTACTCAGAACTCAGCACCACCTACCCAAGGCCTGCACGAAGCTACGCATCAACAACAACATCGCCGACAAAGTCAGATTCGGTGTTTCTAGATTTCCAATTTCCTATGGAAGGGGTACATGGGATGCCAAAAAGTTTGGATACAATACAGATCTATCAAGTGCGACTCCCGCCCGTTGATCAACAAATGACGAATCCAAAAGATTGCCGCCTTCATCAATTCGTCAACAACCTTACCAGCAAAAGCAATGGAAGTACATCTTTCAGGAGAAAATAGGCTCAAGATTATTACACCTGGGGACTGCCAGCATGGGATGCCCTCACGTCCCTCAACCAGGTTATTTCCGATATCAGCATCATCACTGTCAAAGCTTTACGATCCGAAGGAATTTCTCAACATGAAGCCGTACACATGCATCAAAGACTCCAAAAGTACGTCGCAGGGATATTTTCACATATCCGGCCATGCCATCGGATCTAATACGCATCTACAACTCCTTAAGGGGCCACATCGTATTCCCAAACCGACTCAAAAATACAGCTCTAGTGATCAATCATAAGTGTAACTGGGGACTTCCCAATCACATCCCATCCCATACAAGCATTTCAAGCATATCATCATCGCAATCAGAATGACAAGAATGGGCTTATGAGCTAAAGAGTCAGAATAAATACAATTTCATTCCAGACAATGCTCAAGAGTTTAAGGAACATTTTTATTGCGACTCAGCAGTCCATACACCAAACAACTTAAAGTCAAAGCCTCTTGCAATTGAGCGCAATGGAGTTTGGCAAATTTTGAAATCCACTGGAGAGGCTAGATACTCATTTTATGGAGACATGACCTTATTACATATTCCAGAGAGGATCGATGGTACAGCTTCTACACCCTCTGGTCCAGAAAGAAAAATCATCACGCGATTAGGCAGTGTAAATATCTTCAGGAGTTCACTCAGGATTTGATGAAATTTCAAAGCCGTGGAAATTATACGTACAACTAAAGTTCATACTTGCAAAGAGAAAAAGAAAGAACAAGATGTACTTACCTTGCCGCTGACGATTGACACGCTCGTGATGGAGCTGCTGACAGTGATGAAGAGGAGCCGGCTGCTGCAGACAAAAGTACGGAGCCAGATGAGCAACAAAAAACAGAAGAAGGTCGATACCCCTTTTTATACGAACGCAGTTTCCAGAGTTCGAACGGAAGAAAGATTCATTCTTGCTCCATAAACGGGAATAGATGGCTGGGCCCACCGCACTCACACCCATAGCCGAGCTAGCAACACGCTACTACGAAGGCCACTAGCCGCGCGGTCCTGCTGCTGAATGACGATTAGAATTTTCCTAGTAACATCTATCTACTTCATCTTATTAGTTTTGTTTTTCGTCTGGCACCATCTAGTGCTTACCCCGCAACAATGTCACTGTTACGTGCTAAGTAGGGGACTTAATATTGATGGTGGTTTATAGTATAGGGCGAAAACTGTAAAAGTCTTTCTACCTGACCCGGCATAAGAAGTAGTAGACCTTGATATGTCTATATTCCGCAAGGAATTTGAAGAATATATAAAAATCTGATGAGTTCCTATGTCTCTCTTCATATTATATTGAAACTTAAGCTCCTAGATGAATTGTTCACTAGAATAGAGCCTAATGAGTATTTAAGATCCTAGCTGCATTACTCACTAATGTCGGAGCCTGCTGAGTATATATTATATGCCATGTTCCCCAGCCGAACTCTTGATGTTGACATGACTTGACAATTAATGTTCGCTCGCAGCCGAGTAGCATGAATTTCCCGAAGTGTCAGGATTAAGACGTACGTAGAAGTACTCAATCAGAGCCTCACAAAGTCATGCTGCCCTCTGAGATAAAATTAGTGATTTTGTATTAATGCGCAAAATTCACCAAAATTAATTGATTTTGTGGCAGCTCACAAAATTCAATTTTCCTAACCTAATTTTATCAATTTGCAAAAATTAGGTTTTTGCGGCCTGCGCAATATCTCGAACCCTATTGGTCGAGACCAAACCTAGGCAAACTAGGAAATTAATCCATCATGGAGCTATTAGGAGCAAAATCCTTTTAAGAATTGGAAAACAAAAAGGAACTGCGGTAAATAAAAGCAGCAGCAAAAGGAGGCGCGGCCACGCCACTTGGACGGCCGGTTTGCCCTAGCAGGCGCTTCCCATGGCCGACCGGCCATGCCCCATATTACTGCTTGCTGGCCCCTCTTTCCCATCAACCAATCAAATCGCTCTAAAAGCGCCGTACACACTTTTAATTAAAGTTAGAAGTTGGCTGGTCGACACACCTAATTCCTTAAGGAATCTAATATAGGCTACCCACGCCAGTCTCAAAACGATCACAGCCACACGATTTCTCCGGCTGATTAATTACACTTAACCACCTCCTGACGTGGCCAAAGGAGCTTCACAACGTCCACCGGTGGGCCCACTTCCTTCCAAGCCAATCGGAACTCATCTAGCCCGCAGGTGGCATCTCCGATCGCTAGCCAGAAGAAGGCTAGTCGCCATTGAGAAAAGGGTTTAACGAGCTAAGACCGGCAATGACAGTCTCAAATTCATCACGGCCGTCCAACTTAGCCAGCCTAGTTGGATGGCTTAGATTTTGTTTCGGGCGACCAATGAGGTGCCAATATGCTCACCGACGGCTCACCTTCAGCCCTGGCCGATCAAGCCCTCCCAACCTTCAGGCAGCACATCAAATCGATTAACCCAAAGAAGGTTGGCCGCGCAGCGTTCAAAACCCAAATTGATGTTAGTGGCAGCATATTACTGTCGGAAAACGATCTCAGCCGTCCAACTTGGCTAGCTAAGTCGACGGTCCCATATCCAATTTTAGCCGGCCAATGAAGTGCCAGCATGCTCGTCGGCGGCCTGCCTGCAACCCTGGCCAATCGAATTGCTCAATCCAGCAACTAGCGCCTCAAATCGATTAGCCTAAAGTAGGTTGGCCACACGGCTTAAAAACCCTAAATTGAATCAACGGCAGTATGCAACTGCCGCAAATCATCTCGGTCGTCCAACTTCGCTAGCCGAATTTACCGGCCTAGATTTAATTTTAGGCGACCAATAAGATGTCGCCGTGATCACCGGCCATCCCTCTTCCATGAGGAACGATCGGCCAAGCCGCGACTTGCCTATATAGATCCCAAACGGTTGCACAAAGGTGGCTAGTCGCGCTGCCTACAGGAATTTTAATAGATTCAACGGCAGCCATTAACTGCCGCAAATCATCTCAGCCACTCAACTTGGCTAGCCAATTTAACCGGCCTAGATCTAACTTGGGCCGACCGATAGGATGTTAGAATGGCTACCATCCCCCACTCTCCCATAGGGATCGACCGGCCTACCTTTGGCATGCATGCATAGCTCTTATCTGCTCCCTGAAAACGGCTGGTCATGCTCTTTTTAAGACATTAAGCTCCACGACTAACTTGTACGAGCTTTACACAACGATGCTTCATTAGCATCGATTATTTTGAGTTGCTTGCTTTAAAGCGATGCTTTATATGCATCGATTTTAAACGATGTTCTATCAACATCGATTTAACAAATAATTTAATTATTTGACCTGAAAGCATTATATGCTGCCTTGCTTGCTGCATATACTTTTCTACAAAAATACTCGAGATATCAAACATGTCATAAACTGGGGGATGCTCACCAGGGTACTGTTCTGGCGGTTTACAGCGTGCGGCATGCAACACGCCCATTACGAGAAAGTGTCGGGAAAGGTGGACGGCTGATAGCAGTAAAAGAGTAGTTGGTGTAAGGCTGACTAGTCTTCCCTCATGATAGAGACGTGATGGTCACCACTTTTACACAAACCCAGTTCTCCACTACTTAACTGTCTCCACTTCTTATGAGATCAGGTGCGCCGTGCGCTCAATCATGACTTGTATAAATAGGTTTTCAACCTATTTTGACACAAAACAACGGTTATCAACATGAGTATCCAGAAAACACCAAGAACTTATAGCTTACATTCCGCAAGCAAGTTTTACATTCTGATACAAGTCATAAACAGCCACACCTTCAGAGTTAACCATTCTGATCTCAAACACCTTCTTCGCTTCCCTCCCTAAGATCAATCCTTCTCTTTCATTTTGTGACCGAAGCAAGACTGGAACGGCCATTTCTTGGTTTAGGCCAGGATTGTACAGATTGGTCTCTCGAATCTAAAATACTCCCTGCAGTGAATTTGTTTAGGGTTTAGATTCGTTTCTCGGCGGCACACCCAAATTTCCCATTTCCAGCAGAATCAATTTTTACCCCAAAACAGCTGGGACTCGTCCTGAGAGAGAAAAAAGCTTTGTACACCCAATTAATTCCTCTGTGAGACTTTGGATCACTTGTCTTTGACCAACGTATCTTGCAGAGATGTGCTAGGAATCAACTGTGTGTCCATATGATGGGCCAACAAGACCAGTGTATCCTGAAAGGATGTTCTAGGAGTCTGTCGAAAGGGACCGGAGGCATAATAACCAGTGTATCTCCTGGGGACTTCCTAGGAGTTATTCGGAAACCTCAGTAAGTCGAGTCAGAGCCTAGAGCAAACATGACCAGTGTATCTCGCGATGATGTACTAAGAATCAGTCCTTGATCTCAAATAGGGTGAGTCGTGCTTATAGGAGATATGCAAATCTCCGCTCTGGGTCATAAGTCCATTGGGGACATATTTACGCATCTACAAAGCTTACATGACCAGCAGCAACTCGTTGAGGATGTATACTTGGAATCATGGCATCACAATCAGCTGCGTCTCACGAAGACATGCTGGAATTATGTCTGTTCTGGTTCGTAAGTCTGTCGGGGACGTTTTACGCTCTACAGAACCTACATGACCAGTAGTATCTCGTTGAGGATGTGCGCTAGGAATCATGGCATCACGACCAGCAGTGTCTCGCGGGGACGTATACTAGAAATCGTGGTTAATGATGCCTTGAGGGCTAGGGGCTTAATCTCTCCTGTGAGAGTTGAATTCTGTCTATAGGGTTGAAATGACACTTTTTCCCCTTATCCAAATTTCACCATCTAAATTAGCCAACTTGGGCAGACAACATCTCTATGATTAATGATACGACAAGAATGACGAAAATTCCTTGAGATTTTAAAGTACCTGCATTCGATGAGAAAGGATTCTTATCTACCTCTAGTGAGAAGTGGGATACCAGTTGGAAGAGCTCGTTTGATAGGGATTCGAACATAGATTTTAACATTCTTCTTGAGAGGATGATTACCATATGGTTCTTTGGCATCGAGAAGTTCTCTAAGATTAATCGTACGCTTCCTCGGGTATTCAAATTCAACACATTCTTTAGGAACATTGCATAAGATGAGCCACATTAGTTCATCCTCAAAAGAAACTTGAAAGTTTGCAGGCCAGACAGTAGTTGGAACAATTCGTAACACTATAAGAAAGCCACAAGCAAACCAAGGGCGTTGCTCATTAACCCTGTTGAAATCACTTTCCACTAAGAATCTGATAAGAACTTTGTTTCTCAATCCGCTGAAGTTAGTAACAGTGGGATTTTGGGCTAAAGGCCATTGAGAGTAGATGTAAACTCTGATAGAAGAGGTAGGCATTAAAGTCTCACTACACACATAACCCACCATGCACCATTTCCAATTAGAGTCGTTCTCAGCTTGAACAACTGTTTTATCAATAAACACTGGTTCAGAGAGGGAAGCAGGGATATTTTTGAGTAAGGTAAGCTTTTCATCCATTTGAGAAGAAAGGTTTTGAATAATAATAGCAGAATGAGTATCACTTGAAGAATTAGAAGACTCCATGATCTTAAGGGAAAAGTGGGTATCTGTAATTTTAGGATTGGATGTAGGGAAAATATATATATTTGTATCTGGAGAAGATAATGCCAAGAGATAGGAGGGATCATAGAAGAATAGTGACATGTCATGGAGATACCAAGAAACAAAACAATATAAGTCTATATAGGAGACTGAACCTTAAAAATGGAATGAATTTGTGAAAAAATCAGGTTGGATGTGTGTTGGTGAGGTTCAGTGGCAGTGGTGTTGGACAGTGTATCAGTAGTATCTGCATGATCCGCGATAGCTGTGTAATGTTGATATTTTATTGACGTAATCAGCCGAGACTGGTGGGATAATAAGACATATACAATAATGGTAGAACCCCCAAAGGTATAAAATGTATTTAACACGTGTGGAGGAGGTTTAGCATCATAGGAATTGAGATCTATTCTTATATTATTATTTGCCTTTAGGGTGAGCAACAAAGGTTGAATACATCCTAACGTAATAATGGTATATGGGGTGTAATGAGAAGTGGTATGAAATAAAAAGGGACGTAATAAATAGATGGTGTTGTAATCAAAGTTTGGTTTTGTAAAAGGTAGATTGATTTTTGGTATAGGGGTTGTGGTATTGATTAAGAAATAGTTAATGGGTTTAGGATTCATGTAACTACTCAAGATGCCCCGAGAGCCAATAGTGCCTCCTAACATATGCTGCAATATCTGAACTTGCATAAAATCAAAAGCCAAAATTAGTACCCAAGGGACCAAAACTAGGTTTGGTGGCTTACCAATATCACTCGTAATGGTGGAACCAAAAGGACTAGAGAAAATGAGGGGATTAGGTTTGGTGTATTGAGGCGGTAAGTTCGAAGGGGTGTAATTAAGCTAAGACTGAGAGGTTAGATGGAATTGATTGTGAATGAAAATTTTCAAAGCGTCATGATGGTTCTGGGTACCGTGTATGGGGTATTGAACCGGCGTGCATGGTCTACAGACACGACCCTTAACCAAACGCCTTAAATGGCTATGAATGGTATTGATTAAGGGTCTATAAAATGGGGTTATGAGAAGAAATGAAACTTTATACCCAGAAAAGGCAAAGATTAGGAGAAAAGATAGAGGTTTAGAAGATGGCCAACTCTGGTAATCAAAACATGCCTGAGAACCCTAAAAATAATCTTCCCGTCGTTCCACCATTATCAGCAGAGTATGAGCAAGCCAAAACTCTTGCATTCTCACTTGGAGATCAAGAAATAGATAAACTGGAGGATGAATTGTGGAGATAAACATGCGTGCACAGGAATTGGTTCATCGGAGACAGAAAGCTGAGGTTGATGTTTTTTTTGCTACTTGGAAAGTAAAACATTTTGAAAGGATTGATAGGAAAGAGAAAGAGAGATCAGCAAAGTCAGAGAAGCATAAGGGTTATGGGAGTGCAACCGAAAGTGAATCAGGGGAGTCTGAGAATGGATTCGAATACCAAGTTGAGGAAATGAATACCAGTGACGAGGATTCAGATGTTGCAGAAGATAGAAAGAGGATGGAGGCTTATCATAAGAGGAAACTTCGCAGGAGATTTGAAGATGAAAGAGCCAATCCGAAGATATTTGCCAGAACCATGCGTGAAGGAGAATTGAGTGATGCTGATGAAGAACTTTAAGAAGACGAGAGTGATGAGAAAGATGATAGTGATAGTGGTGAGAGTTCATCATTAGATGATAGTCAAGTCTCTCCTGCATCATCAGGCAGTGATTATAGTGCACAATACGAAGAAGAGGATAACTGGAGCTACGATGAAGAGGACTTTTATAAGTCCCTTCTGGGGTATCGAATACAACCAAATTATCAGACTTTGGGAAGAGTTTGAAGATGATTAGCAAGATTTTTATGAATTGGTTTTCTCGGTACTTGCTCTTTTCCTTCTTTTTGTTGATATTGATGATGGTAATGTTGAACTTTTTTTTTCTTCTTCTCCTGACGGCCGGCTTTGTTTTTGGTTTTACTAGTAGTTTGTTGTTGACAAGTAGTGATGTTCTCAGAAGTGGTGATAGGGTAATTATGGTTGATAAGTTTGAAAGTATTTTGCTTAGGTTGAGGGCTGCGAACCTCAGGAATTTCAATGGCTTGTAAGAATTGGTGATGTATCCTCTTGTTCTCTTGTTCTTTTCCAGTTATGGTAGCAGTAATGTTAAAACTTTGAATGATATTTGTTTGTTGATTTTGAGAGTAAAGATAGATGTTCTTCTTCCTGTTGATTTCAGTATTGATGAATGTATCCTTGTAAGTACAGATTTTGATGATAATCCTGATGAAGTAACTTAGAAATCCACAAATAGTAAGTAATAAGAAATTGAATTGAGTAAGGCAGAAAATGTTTAGAGAAGCTAGGAATTGCATTAGAGAATTTTCCAAAACATTCACTGAGAAAAACAGCTTACGTCATGCTTACTGAGCAGAGCTCTACCCCTTAGACAGGTGTTTTAATATAACTATAGTTCATCCTTAACTGGGGTTCCAAATCTTACTTCTACGTTTTATTAAAGTATTGTGTTTCAATCCTTTATGTATTGTTTAAAACATCAAAGATAATATAATGTTTGATATAGGTTTGGGAATAAGGTTTCCTAAGAGAAATAACTCGATTTTAGGGCATATGGAGAACTTTCAGGGCATATTTTTGTATCAATTTTTTTTTATAAGAGGTGTCTAACGGCTTGCTGAATTACTTAGATACGATTGATTGATTAATTAATTAATTTTTTTATATATTTAAGTTTTTTTTTTCTATTTTTTATCTTCAATGCAAGGAGATGTAGAACGTATTTCTCACAAACTCAAGTCTTATTTTCTTGTATTTGATTGATAAATTGTGTTTAAATCGCAAACAATTAGAATTTTACGGAAGTTACAGATTAAAGTTCGGCTGACAACTGAAACAAATTATCAGCCGAACCGCTCATCGTTCTTCATTTTGAAGTTGCCGATGAACACTTTGGCTCCCGATCCTCTTATTCTTTCATCTAATTTTTCTTTACCCTTTCATCTAATTTTTCTTTACCCTTTCATCTCCTCTACCTAATTGAGATCTCTGCATCTCTTCTTCTAAACTCTATTATCAACTATCCTTTTATTTTTCAATTACCCAAAACAAAACAAAAAATAATAACCAAAATAACCAAAAAAAAAAAAAAAAATCGCACCGTCTTGTTCTTCTTTATTTTTTTTCGCTTATACACTTTATCAATCTCATCCACTATCTTTTCCATCTCACCACTTCCATCCACCTTCTATTTTTAATTTTATTGTTTTCTTTCATGTCCACCAATGCTATAAGTCCCACTACCACACTTCTCTCTCCTCTCTAGAAAGCTCTCCCGGAGAAAAAAAGAAACCCTTTTCATCTGCACCCTCACTGCTCAGATCTACTCCGTTTGGGGTGGATCTGAGCAGTTCCTTCTGTTTTCAAGCGTTTACATCTTGTTTTAGTTAGTTTAGGTAGTTTTTTAAATGCTTGTTAGGGTTAGTTTATCTGCTCTTTTGAGCCACTTGCCGGTGTCAAGGTTTTTCCGTTTTCATGGCATCTTTTTCTGTGCTTTCCAAGCATCTTTTTCTGCCTTTAATGGCTATTCACAGTTGGGGTTCTTAGGGTTGAAGTTGAAGTACATCAGTGGTGAGCTCCGACGTCCGGATTCTTCATCACTCCGTTCAAGATCTAGGGCAAATCACTCCTTATCAGGAGTATCTCTTTCTCAAGAAGAAGATTGTTATCAAAAATGGTGGATTTGTGATCCAAATACCATTTATCTTCCGATTAAATCGGATCTTATTTCATATGTGTATTTAGTCGATTTCCGGTATTCCTTTTCTTTCCTCATCGGAATATTTAGGTTTGCACTTTTACATCATGAAATTTCTGTTACTTGGTGGGTGTTGTTCTTTGATGCACTCAACTATCTCTATGTAATTTCTTTGTGATATCAATGAAAGAGATCTTGTTTTATCAAAAAAAAAAAAGTCCCACTACCACCTTTTACTCCCTCAACTTTTCTGTCCGATCTATTTCTTATCAAACTTCGTCATTCATCTTTTCTTTTTCTTGCCCCGAGCCCAACAATAGCTAGCTTAGCCCACTCCACTTACATTAACCATTCACGGTTAAGTATATATTTGCTAAGATCTTTATCATGTCTAAATTACAAAAGAAAAGTCTTCTGAAAGTGAAGCTTATTTTGGATCAAATAGATTGGTCACAACTCGACGCCTTTCATGTGGTTGCTCCTCCAATGATACAGGCTCCGACACCAACACTTTCTTCACCAATAATAGAATTACTATTAACACCTTCTCTGCAAGTTTTCAAAGTTAGCCAAACTGAAGTGCCATATGTTACTGTTGTTGAAGATGAAAAGCTATGCGAGAATATTTTCGTAGGTCAAAAGTACCACGAGATAATTGTGACTCAGATTATTACCTATGTCGACATCAAATTTTGTGTTCAACAATCTATTGTGAGGTATATTATTCGATTAACAACTTATTCAAAGTATATTATTCGATGGATGGGTCGTTTACAATATTTGGTGAACTCGAAGACGACTTCTTTTCAAGATGGCGGGTATGATGTAGCACGTGTTCTTCGGTATTTCATTTATTCAGGATGAATTCTTTTCAAGATGGCGGGCCTGATGTAGGACATCCATTAAATTTTATTATTATTATAGGTAACTCTAATTTTAAGAAGTTATTTATCTTTAGAATTACTTAGTTTGCAAGTTAGGGTTTCCTAGAAATAGAGTTCAAGTCTTCTCTATAAATAGGAGACAGGTTCAATGTAGTTTACACATCATATTATTATCAATTAAAATTATTCGATGAAAACATGAGTTAATCTCGGTTTATCCCTCTTTTATACCCAAATTTATATATTTCACGCTTCTGTTCTGCATTAAGTGGTATCAGAACAAGATTTGAACTATATTTCTAGAATTAGCTAAGCTTCACCGTATGAAGAACGATACTAAGTTCAGTTGTCCTATTTTTCGCTCGAATCTGCCAAAAATAGTGAAGTTCAGCTAAAAACTTGTCAGCCAAATCTAGGTATGTTTTCAAAAAGCATAAATTCGGCTGACAAGTCATTAGCCGAAGCTCGGTTTGTTTAAAAAAAACTTAGGTCTGGTTGTTAACATGTCAGTCGAATTTAGGTTTTATAAATAAATAAATAAAACAATAGATGCCACTAGAGTCCCAACTAGTCATCCATGTTCCTCAAAGGTTTGATGTGCTTCAGGAGGTCCCAGCTTCGAGTCCCCCATGGCGCAATACTGCAGAATTTGAGGTAGAGTTAACTTACCCCCCTTGCGACATAATCAGCCCCCTATCCGCTTCGGTTCCCTTGGTTGGTTCCTCATGAGGCTCACTGGTAGGTTAGCACGGTAACCTGTTCAACTAACGTAGTAGTACGTTGTTGGAGCTCAGCTTGTTGCTAGGCTTCCGACTAGTTTCTTATAAAAGTACTCTTTATTTATAAAAAAAATAAAAAAATATTTTGATTTTTTTTTTTTAAATATATAAATGATACGGGCAATTTTTCCATTAACAAATATATATGGATAAGCGCATTTGGTATTACTACCTAGTGACTCGACTTTTCCTTTATTCAATATACCCTAAAAGTTTCCTTACGCCCTAAAATAGGGTAAGAGAAGCATTTGACGCATACAAACCTCAAACTTTGGTTGAGGTTAATCTAAAAGAAGTTCTTGAAGTTTCCACATGTCTTGCTACCCAAGTAACTTGACAGACAAGTTTGTATGACTATATAAAAACATAAGTTTAAACCCTACGAGAGCAACTTTTTTATGCTTTCTAAACCATTGTAATACTTATATCAATAAAACATCTCTCCCTAGGGGGATTCATTCGTGGATGTATGCATAACTCGTCGAACTACGTTAAATTCTTGTCTCCTTTATTTATCTTTAACTCGTGCTCTAACCATACTTCAAATCATCATCATCAAATCATTTGTATTTTGTGCCGAAAGTAATTTTTAGTATAAACATTGGCACCAACTAAGGGGATTAGTGTAAAACAACAATCGTGTTCTAAAAATGAGAAATGTATGACAAAAAATTCAGAAAGTGGGATTAAGTGTTTGGCCCTTTCCTCACTCTCTCTTACTCTAGTGGCCTTGGGCTTGAAATCCATTTAAAAATTATTTATCCCACTTTATTGAAATGAGCCCTAAAAAAGAAGGAGGGACATATGAGTAGAGATGTTTGATAATGTCATTAAATGAAAGATTTTAATGGCAGAAATACCCTTTTGAGTAAAAAAGTAATAAAATTGGATATAAACTTTATTGTTTAGGGTATCTCACAAGTCATATGCACGAATTTAATAAATTTTATATACTTAGAAAGCCTTTTCAAGACCTACACAATGAGCTTAAATACAGATATCAAAAATTCGTTTTTCTAGAATTTTTTAGTCCTTAAATGATTTTTTTAATTTTGTTCTTATTTTTTAGTATGGAGATATTATCCACATAATTCTTAAGAGTGCTGCTATTATCCACAATATTTTTAGTGTGCAGATATTAGCTACAACTTTTTTTAGTGTGCAACTATTATCCATAGTGTTTTTCTGGTGTGCATCTATTATCCGCAATGTTAATTATTGTTTATACTATAGCATGTACATTATTATATGAGCTAAAAAAACTCATTTTTGATTCAATAATTTGTGCAACATATATATACAAGTAAACATGTGCAAAAATAATATGCACAATCAATCAAATCAAGAAAATGGGTTTAGATAACCGTTTTTAAAGACGAACAAACACATTAATATGAAGTTGTGTAGAAAATATCCACAGTTAAAATATGTACAAGAAATATTCACAACTAAAATCTGTGTAGGAAATATCCACAACTAAAAGGTTATTTTGGTCTTCCCACAATAATAATTATTTCAGGGTCATGGGATTAATTTGCATAATTATTTATATGATCCTAGGGCCAGGAGAGTAAGACACATAATTCTTGGACCATAAGAATAATTAACTCATTCATAAATCATGCACGAGATTCCATGCAAAGTTCAGGAAAAAAAGGTTTAGAAAAAAGCGTCACGAAACAATAACAAAAAGTGTTGAAAAATTTAGTAAGAAAGTAACAGAAATAAGTGTTGCAGAAATCGTGACCGAAAGCTCGAGAAAGCATCTCAAAAGCGTGACTAAAGTGTTTCGCTCATCCAGCCTTGCGTCCACCAGCGATCTAGTGGTCCCTCACGCGCTGACTAATCGGCGTGCCACGTCAACGTCTACTGTCCAGTTACGGGTGCCACTTCAGCAACAAAGATGTCATAGTTGCACCAACACGTCACCACATATTGCCATGTCATCACTGAATAAGGTCAGTAGTGCCACGTCAAGGTCATTCAGCCGCTACATCAGCGAAGATGTCTAGTCACCTTCACATTAGCGGTCCAGTCAGCCAAGACCGATTTGACTCGCCCGATTCGACTCGCTATTTTGTTTCTTCGTCTCCTAAGTAAGTGATTTTTGCCTTGTTGGGATCGTCGTTCAATTCCTACTACATGGAGGCAAAATTTATGTGTTTGAAAACTTTTATATGAACTTGGAGCAGTAATACGATCAATTTCGAAGTTCGTAGATAGCAAAGTTAGCGGAGATTGTTGCATGGATGATCGAGTTTAAAGTTCATTGAAATTGTTGCTTATGAGGTTCTTCGACAACATGACACACTGTACTGCATGTATAAGGATTGCTTAGAACCTTCGATGATTAGCCTTGCATAACATCGCAAGCACCTAAATCCTCACCTTACACGTGATCACTTAAGTTTTGCTTTATCGCACACATAAAATCTCATCTTGGATGCGAGTATAAGAACTTGCATCTATGCAAGCACAAACTCTTGTCTCAACCACGATCCCAACACCTGATTTGGTTCAAAGACTCGTACTCAACACAAACGATATGCCATCCTTCCCCTAACAGAGAACGCTATAGCCTTGTTACGATGCGAGCATTAAAGCCTTCCCACGCCCGCAAACACACTACATTCTGTTGAAGTCTTGACTATAGCCCTCGAGCATCACAAGTCCATTACTTGGAGAGAAAAAAAAAGTCTCGCCTAAATCGAAAAACCAAACAAAAAAAAAAGTCTATTAAAAAAAAAAAAAAAAAAAAACCTATTGGACGGTTCTGGTTTCTAATATTTTAAACCGAGAATGGTTTGGTTTGGTTTTTGGTTTTTGGTTTCTTGTAAGAGATATTGGTTTGGTCCTTGGGTTTGGCAGAAAACCAAACCGAACCGAACCATGGGCAACCCTACGCCTAGCACGAAGACGAGTCAGGAAAAAAACAAACAAGGTGTTACTCACATGAATGTAAAATTCTCTATATAAAAACAGAGTTTTTTCGAGCCCTCTCATTAACCGGAGCTTCTGGTTGATTCTGGCCCCACCATATATAAATTTGGTAATATTACACAATAATATTTTGTATAAAATTTAATGGTGTTACCAAAAATATATTAGAAAATCTTTTTAGAGATATTTAATTATAATTAAAATTTAATATTAAAATCACAAATAAAATCACATCATAATAAACTAATATAAAGTTGTTCATCATGATTTGATAAAAAAATCATCATGACTAAATACAAAAAAAAAATCGTTAAATAAAGTTCAAAAAAACTTATTCCAATGTCTGTTTACACTTATTATAACTAAACTAATCATAATTACATTGTAATCTAATAATAATAAACTAACCCTATCAATTACATTCCATTAGAATTATAAAAAAAAATGATCAGCAATTTAAAACCAAAATACATGTATATCGAAGGAAGGATTGATGCATTTTCTTTTGAGTTTAAATTAAATATTAATCCTGTCAAATGGTCAAGATACAAAATCGTTAGTACAAAATCAGAGAGCATTCGCAAATAACATTAAGCAAAACATTGAGAACCAGAAGGAAAAAATTACAATAAACAAGAACGAATGGGTTTTCATAATATTTTTATTGATATTATTCATTCCATAGATTTTTTGTCTTCTAGAAACGGAAGTGTATGATAAAACAAAAAAATCAAATAGTCTTTTTAGGGATATTTTTACGAAATAAGGAGATTTTAGTTTATTTTTTGATTTTAAACATAATTATATTTCTCCGTAAATGTTATATATATACTTTCTAAAACAAACTAGACAAAATAGGATTTGTTAATTAGGTAAAACATATTTTGATTTATTTCGAAATAGATACTCCCTGATCTTTTCCTGACACAACCTCTCCCATATATAAAACGATTCCCTCACCTTATTTTTATGCGGTTTTTGATTATCTCGCTTTTGTTTCATTCATGCCAAATTCTATTGTTATGACGCTGCAGCCGCTGCTAATCTCTTCTGATGTTTAAAAAAAATAAAAAATGTAGGGTTTTGTTGTCTAATATGTAGATACTTGCAATGCGATTTCTAATGATTGTCGTGGTGTTGAGAAAATGGTAAAGCTCTTTGTCTCTTTTAAATCGTAGTATAGCTATAAACGAGTTGCTATAATTTTTGTTTGATTTTTTCCAATGTACTTTTATATATAGATAGATAGATCAGTTATTATGGTTATGTGCAATGTATATATATCTGTTAATATTGCATCTGTATTTTCTTGCTCCATTACTTTTTTTCCGCAGGATTCTCTGTTTCTTTTGTAGGTGTTAAGCTGAGACTCTAATTTTTGATGAGGCCATGAAACTGAAGACGGTGAGGAGATTTTAGATGATGTCGTGCAAATGAAGACATTAGGAGAATCATGTTCCATATTCACATGGTAATGGTTCTTTTATTTACTGTTGGTGTGAGGAAAGAAATATTAGAATTAGGTCTTTGTTTATTTTTATTAGAATTAGGTCACATTGATTGTAACTGATGGAATTGAGACGTTATGCAATCCCACTTCTCATGCGCAACTGTTTTTACCCGTAGTTAAGCTTATTACCATAACCATAAAGGCGTAAAGCTGAAGTTCCTTTTGGTGTAAGAATAGTTCTTTTAATCTTTTTTGGGTTCATAGCCTATAAGGTTTTCGATTCATTATGTACTCATTGATCATTACTTTTGTTGTTTTCTTTTACAGGTTTATGATGCGTCAAGAATTAGTGTTTTAGAAGTTGTTGAGATTGCATTTTGTAATGATCCAATTCAAAAAGTTGCATCTAATACTGCTGGTTTTGGTTGTGATAACATGCTTACGAGATTTTTAAGGAAGTGGTATATCTTTTGACTATGTTTTCGAGTATTTATTTATTTTAGTATTTTCTTGTTCTTTTGATAAGGCAAATTTTGAAAGATGGTTTTAAACTTCTAAAGACTTGAGAATTCTGGTAATTTTGTGTCGGTTAAGGAAAGGCTCTAATTAGCCATCAACCTCCCAATCTTAGCCATGCCAGACTGCCAATGGAGATAGGGTAAGTGGGGATGAAAAGATGACGTGCACAAGTTAGCCAATCATGCACAACACATATAACGAGGAACTTGGTTGTGGTCAAGTTCAACCTATTCTTGTGGTAAATCCATCCATCCAATCAAAAAAGGTATTGGTATCTATTTTGCTGGTAAGGAAGCCTTTATTGACTCGCATTCAATTGTTTTTTTAACCGATTTAATTTTGGGAAGACATCGTATTATTTTTTGGGAATTTATTTGATATAAAAAAAATAGAGAAAAGAATAATATAATTGAGGAGTGATAGACCAACCGAAGGATTTATCCACAGGAGTCTAGCGACTCTTATAAGTCTGGGCGCCACCACCCAAAGAATTAACAGGAGGCCATTTTTTTGGTGGTGGGTCCCGTAATCATATGAGAGTCGTGGATTCTCCCAATGATCACATTAGAGCCACTATTAAATTTGTTTAACCTCGTGGATTCTAGGCTTTGACCAAGGTTTGACAGAAATGTGCATGTGTGTTATACCGCACTGCAGCAAGCAGTACAAATTAATTGGCCAGAGAATTTGAAGTTTTCATAAGGTCGTGTGGCCACAATCTATGTTGTATTCAGCTTACCTTCCATGCATACTAGGATGTTAAATGTGACAAGTTGTAGTCCTACGGCATCTTTATTCAACTGCCTCTTCTCAGCATAATCTATGTACTACATCGAGAATCATTTCTAAGAGTCTTTGAAGAGTTTCTCAACTCATGTAAAAAAAAACTCATATTTGACGCCCCGGCTGAGCCAGACTGATTTCCTCGAAAACAGCTATAAGGCCAACTTATTTAAAATTTGATTTGTGCTGCACCGTTTGTGACAATAGCTCTCATGGTTTTAGGACGTCCTATCAATCAGATTTATTATGGACGCTAAATCAAAATCAACCAAAGAAAGTAACTCTAGGAAAAAGAAATTGAGCAACTTATACAAAGGTGAAATAGAATATTGTGCTCGGGACTGTTTGCCTTGCTGGTAATGTTTTTACTAATTGCAGGGGCTGGACGGACCAACGATATTCTTATTGATCCAGTTTCCTTCCAAAACGATCTATATCTTTTTTCCCCCAATACGTGCATCATCATGACATTGGTTATCCGTTGTTTGCATGTAGATACCACCATCCCTAAATGGGTTTGCCATATCTACATATGAGGTTGGGTGCCGTGCATTGGGAAATTTTATGAAGAAAACAAATGTGAAACATCAAGTTATTGTTAGATATTGTTAGATGATGAGCCGTATCTATCAACCAACACCTTTTATTGCTCGGGTTTATTTTTTTTAACGTATTTCTTTGTAATTTATTACTAAGATGAATGTTACTTTGTTTCGGGCCATGTAGTATGTATAACAGAATATTTCTTTTACTTTTTTTTTTGTCAAAAGTATAATAGAGTAAAAGAGAAATTGGAGCAATAAAACTCCACCGACAACTAAATTCGAGAAGTATAATGTCAATGATAAACATAGATCTGTAGCCAATAATGATTTTAATTAGGTAAGAATTGAAAAACTCGCCTTTTTTTTGGCTTTTGATTGCATGAATAGCTAAGTTAGATTTAATTGAACTAGAAATTATTTTTAGAACTTAATACGGTTGGGAGACCAATATTTCCCAACCATAAACTAATTCTACGATTTAGAATATATTAAATTCCCAACCGTTGAATTGGTTTATGGTTGATTTTCCAACCGTAGAAAAATTTTACGGTTGGGAAAACATGAAATCCCAACCGTATTTATGGTTAGGAAAACAAACAATATTTTATATTTAGTTTTTTTTTTTTTCAAATTTTTTCCTGGATTTGTCTATGGTTGGGAAATCATGAACTCCCAACCATATAATTTATTCGTAATCGTAAGTTCAATTTTCAAACCAAAAAAAATCAAAAAATTTGATCTTTGATTTTCAAACACTAATTATAAATCAAATTATTAGTCTAATCTAATCACTAAGTTGTGTTTAGTTAATCAATCAGTAGCACTAATTAATTGATGGTATCCTAACCATTAGCAAAATTAGTAGGATCAGGGGTTTTGTTGATTGCTATTTGCTATGTGTTTAGTTAAATCACCAAAAGTAGTGTCAGTCATCATCCAACAATTCTACACTTACCATGATTTTTACGGAGGAATATCTGTGAAAAAAATCCAATGATAGTCTAACAATGACCATAGCATTGAGATTCTAAAGGTTTTTATGGGACTCATTTGTTATCTCTCTCGGTGACTTTCTCGGGATTTCTCCCACGACATAACAATTCAGAGGCCCACTGCCGATCATTTCGTACGTGTGTATTGATTTACAAGTTTTTTCGACCATTTGGCAGTTCTTCTTAAAATTCCCAGGTACACCAGCTCTTTAAATCAGTTTCTCAAAACTATAAAACAAACTAAGATTGTTAATTACATTGGTTCTCATATAAATTTGAATTTGTCAATACAACAAACCATATATAAAATTAACTATATATGTGATCCCTACAAGAAAATCTACCTATAAAAAATCCCGAGTATTATCTTTGCCTCTCAACTTCGTAGACCCTAAAGTCCAACTGAATATAGTGTTACAGTGGTTTCAAACTGCCTCCTCCAACTTACCCCTTGGGAATTAACAACATGCCACATTTGGACCCCCACAATTGGAAGAAATGTGAGGAGACGGTTTTGGTATTGTTTAGGGCGGTAGGTTTAGAATTTTTGATAGTTTTATATGATTTCATTATTGACGTTTAATAATAACAATGAATTAGTATTATGATGCATTTTATTCTAATGATAGTGATGACATGAAGAGACTCCCAATGTCCATCTTCAATAAATATATACGGAAAGTTGAGCATCTATAGGTTTTACAAAGATACAGTACTCAGAACGTGCGGAAACAAGACCATTGAATAAAGAAAAGTATTTCCAACTTAACATGATTTTTCTCTACAAAAATGTAAGCAAGTTACTACAATGTTTACTTCTGACATGCATTTATCCAATATTTCATATGGAGATAACTAACCAATAAAAAAATTATTTACATGCATTTATCTCGAAAAGTTACTATGAAAATCACGAGGAAAAACTTAATGAGCAAAATATAACAGTCATGACATACTTTACGTTTTCGATTTCGAATGGTGAAATATCTAAGATTGCACTCACTGACCGAACAAGTATCATTGTGCTTATCAAAGATGAGAAAAGTATTCTATCGCATACATTTAAATTTATTGATCTAGAGGATACTCTAATGCACTACATAACTAACTAGTTGGAACATAATCACGATTGACAATAGTAGAGGAATGCGTTTCATCTATTAAAGAGATGGAAATAAAAATTAGTGAGTGTCATTCGGAACCTATTGACCTCAACAGTATAGAGTTTGTAAAAATGATGGTAATTGATGGATTATCGATTATGGGGACATGGGGACGTAAATAAGATCCATGTCAGGGAGTTATGTTGCAGATGACCCTTTAGAAAATGAACCAAGTTCCATCATTTTTCCTTCGATGCTTGTCCAACATACTTTTCAGTGTAGAAGACTCCAGGCTTATCCCCTTGATAAAATGAACCAATCGGATGAGAAAGCATACGTGACTCTCTTGAATGGATTAATCTTCAAAACTTATAAAAGAATTGAAAAAAAGAGATGAACATCAATCATCAATGTACCTGGATAAGGTATATAGAAAATAAAAAACTGATTATTAATAGGGGAAAGTATTTTCTAAATCCACACCAATTCGGCTTTCCCTTTAGTAAAACTGGCTTTCCCCCTAATAATTATCTAAGATATTTGCCTTTAAGATCACAAAACACATATCGTGGGACGCGAGGGACGTCCATCCATTGGATTAACCAATTTAAGTATGTTATTCTAGGAGTGGAGGGAAGATCCCGACCAGTAGTTAGAAAATCCAATGTATCATGGCCACTAGGTGACACAACAAACACTATTGTTGTGTAAGCATTGATTTCTCATAATTATCTTTACAGTTTGTTCTCACATTGTATTTGGTTTTATTCTCTCCATATTATTTTGTTATTTTAGATCTAATTTATTCAATGGTTGATAATTCTCATGTGAAAATATTTTTAGGTCTTTGTGATGAAGAAAAGGAAAATATTTGTAGGTCTTGTGATGGCTATCGATTAATTTATATAAGAAAATTGGCTTAGTATCCATTTTACTTCAACATAACACCAGCAAAATCACTTGATGCAATCGAGATGGAGTAATGTATATGAAAATCAAGTGATTGAACGTGATTTTTTTGGGATTGTGATGTATCATGATCTAGCTGACGCTTATGCTGATAAAATAAGGGCACATAATGATTGGGTAAACCAAAATAGATAATTATATAAAAGAACAAGAGCATGAGCTCTAAAAATATAAAGAATATCAAAACTTAAAAAAAGAGTGGAACGACATGAATTTTAATCAATTTATGAAGCAGGAATAAGTGTTTATAGGATTTGAAAATGTTGTACTGCAAGCAGCCTATGATTTTCT
This sequence comes from Papaver atlanticum, assembly GCA_023531105.1. NCBI lineage: Eukaryota > Viridiplantae > Streptophyta > Magnoliopsida > Ranunculales > Papaveraceae > Papaver > Papaver atlanticum. The sequence goes on along the minus strand of JAJJMB010000989.1, from coordinate 910,475 downwards.
TAATTGTTTTCCTTAATTGTTATATTGGTTTTCTATTAGTTTATCAAACATTTTGTTAGTTTAGGATCATAAGCATAATGAGTTTTCAGTTTTTAAATAATAGATTTTGTTTTTAATAAATTTAATTTTTAACATGGATCAAATATTCAAAAACGAGAAATAAACCCGTGCCTAGCACGGGTGAAAAACTAGTAATGATAATATTGAGGTTCTGGAGTGAACAAGAGGAATGCGGTCCTCCCCCTCCTCATATTTTAGGGTTTTTATTAATTTCTTTTTGAATCCTATCCTTCCTCGGGTTCTCTCTCTCTCTCTCTCAAAATAAAACCAAACAAATAAAATCATTCTCTCAGTATTTTCTAGGGTTTTACTACTAGTCGTACTACACCAAGTCGAAGTACTAGTGCTAGGTTAATTATAGATGCACATGATGAACCACCATGACAGATATAGGTTTTCTTCAATTTCACAACAGTCCTTATGGCCACCTGGTGTTGATGCGTCTTCTTCTTTCAGCCCTTATTTTGCTGGTACTAAGCGTACTTCTTCCGAAGGTTAGTTCATATCTTTTGTTTGCTTCATAATTTGGGGTTTTAGCTGTCTCTTATAAGTTACAACTTTCACATTGTGTTTTATTGATCTTGAAATGTAGTTGTGTCGTGGTAAGTAGTTTCAGGCTTTCAGCCTATTTCCAGCGGGCCCTCCCCATGCTGTTAGTACCTTCTGGTTAACCATATACAATGACTGCAACCGATTATTCAATTAGTATTCTAACTTGAATTTTGCGAAGTTTCAAGTGATATATCACATTTTTCGAAGGGTTATGCTTGATCATTATGATACATGGATGCATCACCAGGGCTTTGTCGACTAGGTTAATTTGATGTCAATACACTCATACCTACACTTTGTGTTAACAACTTAATATGTTTGTCTCCAATGGTTTACGCCTTTTTCTTTGCTTTGAGTGCTCTTTATTATATTTTGTATGGCCTGTGCTGGTATTGAAGAATCAAATGCTTGGTTTATGTCTATTTCCAGGACAAATGTCTGTAATAAGAACATAAATGTTGTTGTCACTGCCCGTTAATAGTATATGATCAAATCAAAATTGTCAGTGAAAGCTTGAAATTCTGATTGCTCCTTCAAAGTTCATTCGAAATGAACATGAAGGAATGACTTTGAAAGGTGTACACTAGACTCACAGCTGAATGGTAAATATTTGGACCGTAAGCTGAAGTGGTTTGGAGAAGAAAATGTGTTTGCATGTGAATGTTTGATACAACAATGGTAGTAAGAGTCAGGTTCATATGCTTGGAAAAGGATCCTCCCTGTTGCATTTCCTCCTCCCAACCACTGGCCACGCCGGAGGTTCATATGCTGCTGAGCAGTGAGGGTATGAGTTTTTGAGATTTTGTTGATGGTTTGTTATGGTCCATGTATGTGCTTAGGTTATTTCATGTCATGTGAGCTTCTTACAAACTTGAGGGATATAGCAACTGTTCTCTAATTTTTTTATTGTTATCTCAAAAGAATAATTAAGATGCATAAATGGACAAATATAAAACCGTGTGATACAAAAACTTTCTCTATCTAAATTAATACACTAAATTGGTTTATGTTTACTATAGTAACTCCATATACTACATTACTACTTCATTCTTTATTCTCTTTATTCGTTAAAGGTTCAGACAGGATTAAACGAGCAAACTTCTAATTTAACTAAACCTACATTCAGCTACTTATGTCAATTGTAAGTCTATAACTACCGATACCTTGTGTTTGCCCTGGCCTATATTATTATTTTTATGGATGTACTTAGATAACATCTTTGATGTTAGGCCTTGCTTCTTATTTTATTTTTCTCTATTATTTACATATAGCACTCTACCATCAGACTTATCTGGGAACAAGTAACACTTTTGGGCAAAGTGAGGCTTTTTTTTCTGCAAACAATCTAAGCAAGCGCCCTAGGTTCGAGAGCACAAGCCATTTGCCTATCTATCCCCAAAGGCCAGGAGAGACGGACTGTGCTCACTATATGCTCACAAGAACCTGTAGGTTTGGTGATACCTGCAAGTTCGATCATCCTATTTGGGTTCCTGAGGGTGGTATCCCGGATTGGAAAGAGGTGATTGCTTGATATTGTTGTTCTGAGGGATATACTATTTTTTTGACTAAATATATATAAAAGCATTATACTTTGTTAATGAATTCGTTTCTATAGCTTTCGTAAATTACTCTAATAAATAAATGTGACATCACACACAAACTTTTCCACTCCCAGTTTTGAAAATTTGTTACTGAATCTAGTAGACTAGCTTGTAAAAGTAATATTTAAAAGGTAATAACCATGTCCATGCTTTGAGCTAGGCCTTTACTTTTTGTTAGCACGTGAAATAGGGTTAGTGATATACATATATTGTAAGTTTTGTTTGATATCTGGTTTGTCAGTTGTGATTTTGGCAGTAAAATCATCGTATACATGAGTTTTATGTAAATGCATTGACAAGTAAAGGTCCAGTTTGTAATAAGTACAGATAGGCTAACGCAAGGAAACTGTAAAACAAATTTTATCATACCGCGGGCTCGTGGAAAAGTTGGTTCATTAGAAAAGTTATCCCGTACAGTTAGAAATACATCATTGTAGTGATACAGTTAATCAGTTTTCTCACTTTATCTTCTTCACAAATTCCATGGTCTTAGAATGTTGAATAGCATGCTTATAAACTCAGTTGAATGGCTTTACCTGCATCTTCTATTATGATAAGAAATACTGATCTTATAGCATTTGTAACGCCCATAAAGTTTTAGCACGTAATTACGTTCTGTAGCAATACGTTGGACGGATCTTGTTCATAGTTTGGTTGCAGAGCTGATATCATTCCTCATAATTCACAATCCTAATAAATTAGTTTGCAAGGGGCATGAAATTATCCATGAGCTTTCACCCTTTTCAATAAGCAGGTCAAACTCTTATGTATTCCATGGTTGGAACAACCCAGCCAGGCAGCCACCACATGCATTGTGTGATTCATGACATTTAAATCTGTCTAGTGAGAAAGCTGCTTGGGAAGGTGCTTTGTACGTGGTTTACTGGCACCAATTAGATCACGAGGTTCTTCTTTTTCTAGAGTGGAATTCATTTCATTCCTTGTACTATCAAACTGTATTTAGGTGTTGTTGCACCTTTTCTCATTCATTTATGTACTAAATCTTTAACTGGATAGATGACATGATCTTGATAGTCAAATTAGAAAATGAAAGAAAAATATTTAGTAGCACTAGATTGTGAATTCTTCTCACCTAGCTAAAGGAGGGCATTGGACTGCATATTTTGGTCAAGTCACTAGATTAAAAGGCATTAATTTGGTCATTGGATGATGAACGGCGAAGATCACTTTATCTGCATGAACAGTTTTAGGACACCCTACAATTCCAGATAATTAGCGCAATGCGGCAAGTGGCGCCAGCCCATTACATAATGATACCTTAAGCTGACTGATATGATTAGCAGAAATTTTCTAGGGTCTAGGGATAATAAATCATTTGGCTCCTAGAGAACGCAGTAACAACCTCAAGTCTAAATATTAGTCGAGTTAAAAGCAGGGCCCATTAGGATACCAATGCATATTTATAGGAAAGACTGCAACGCTGACTGGATCCATCAGTAGTTGAATTAAGATTATGTAGTTGCAATTAGCCGAAGAACAGAAAATTGGCCTATACTTTCGCAGTATTTAGAAAAAGCAATAGCAAAAACAGGATAGATAACTGAAAACGATAATAAGCATCAAGTTATTAGTGACAAGCTTGGGTATATAATATTTTGGGATTATCATCTTTATTAATGTGGTACAGAATTGCAAACACTAGAGTTTCGATTTGCTAGAGTCCCCAAAACGGGTATGAAAGATCCGTTACGCTAGATGCAAGTTCAATTAAATTTACAGTCTCTATACTGTGCTCTGGGTAAGATAATTACCGTTACACTATGCTGGTTGTGCAGGTTCCACTTGTCCCTTTGGGTGATACTCTTCCGGAAAGACCCGGAGAACCTGCTTGTCCTGTAAGCATTAGCATTAGCATTAGTCTCTCTCTCTCTCTCTCTCTCTCTCTGACTTAAATCTCTCAATCTGTTCCAGTACTTCCTGAAGACCAAAAAGTGCAAGTTTGGTTTTAAATGCAAGTTCAACCACCCAAAAGACATAACAAAGTCTGTGGTAGGTGGCTGTGTGACATTAGCTTCAAAAACATTTCAGTTTGTAATATCTTGATAATATATTCTACTTTTGTAGGATGCTTCTAAGACTGTTGATCTTTCTCTATTACCTGAAAGGCCATATGCGCCACCATGTTCAGTAAGAATATTCTCTACTCTACATTTTGTTGATTGTGGTTGATATCTTGTTCCTTGCACTATAACTTATGGAAAATATCTTGCATTTCCAGTTTTACATGAAGACTGGAATATGTAAATTTGGTGAATCTTGTAAGTTTCATCATCCTAAAGATATTCAAATACCGATAACTGGTCAAGAAAATGGTTGTGCAGAGCACGATGCCTCTGTGGGTTCTTTTGATAGAATAATGTCGGCGAAACCACCATTTGTTCCATTTACCCCAGCATCATTGCATAATACCAAAGGACTTCCCGTTAGACCGGTAAAAGGCCAATCTTCCTCCTGTATATCGTTTCAGTTTCCTACTTACTAGAATTACTGAATTAGATATTTTGCATATCACATAGCCAGAATTACTGAATTAGAGTTTGATTTTCTTTCTCACGTCTTTCCTTGCTTATCTTTGCTTTGTACAGGGTGAAGTGGATTGCCCTTTCTATCTTAAGACTGGCAGGTGAAAAGTTTAAATGAAAGTTCTTAAAGAGTGATTTTAAATTTTGGTTCTTATCTTTCGTGTCTGGTTACAGTCATCCTGGTTCTTATCTTTCTTCTTTAATTTTGGTTCTTATCTCTGGTTTTTCTATTTCTTAGTTGCAAGTATGGCGCCACTTGTCGTTACAGTCATCCTGAGAGAGCAGGTATACACTTTTTATCTGTCAAAAAATTCATTGCATTGGAGATTTTTAGTTGTGTTATTCATATCCCTACATGTTTCACCGTTCCACTTATAAGAGTTGCTTTTGCAGTCATCAACATATCAGTTGCCCCTGGTCTAGGGCATGCAATGATGACCTCCTCAGCATCTAGTATGAATGTTGGACTCATCAATCCTGCTGCCATGGTTCTTCCGACCATCGACCCAAGGCTCGGACAAGCAGGGGTAAAATACTTCTTAATACTAAGTCTGATCTTTTTTTCTTTTCTTTTCCGACAAGTGTATCAATAGACTATTCATTCCTGCACAACTATGACATACAATTATATATTTATATCAGAGGTTTGTAGTCCACTCTAATAAGCTTTGTCCTGTGGAACAAAGATTATTAGTCTGTACGTTTTTATGAAACTGTACAGGATAAATGGGACTGCGGTACCCACTGCTTTGCCCACCAGTGTCAGACACGAGAGCCAGTGTCCAGATGTTTCGAAGAGCAGGTTTGTTGAATTCGTAGGATCCTTGTTACTTGGGCTTTGTTTAGTGTTCAGTTGCATGTCATGGCACTTATAGGCTGCAGCTTCCTGTAAAGTTCTAAAACGCCACCTCCACGTCCCAAAAGTACCCAACATAGAAAACAGAATGCACAAAGTAGAGGTATATTTCGAGCTTGGGTATATGCACCAAGGGGGTGCTGCTGTTGCATGTGCGTGATATTGATGAGTGCCTGATAAGATGGATAGGAACAGAAGCAGAAAATTTTAACCACAATATTTAGGGCATTGGGTTTTTCTGCTTCCCTACTGTTACTAAATGCAAATATCTTTTATTTTAATTTATTAACAGGTGTGATGTTTTGAATAACATGTTTTTCATGTTACCAAATTCTTAGAAATGTTTGAGCATCATCTGGGTATTGGTTAACAAAAAGATTTGGTCTTTGTAACTCACCCTTGAATTCGTTGAAGCCATCCTCACCTCATTTTATCTCTTGTGCAGCTGGGGTTGGGAGTGGCTGTCTACCCTCAACGACCTGGACAGATGGAATGTGAAGTAAGTTGAACTTTGCTTTGGGATCTTTAGTTTTGTCTGCATTGCAATTTGGCTTTATGCTTTCCGTAAAAGCTGTTATTGTGGCTGCAGTGGGGGACAATTGAAATAGTAATATTGAAAAAACCCAACCCCTTATTCAACTAATTTTGGTAATGGCTAACATGCCCTAGATTGGTGTACAATTGATTAAGTACACTAATTAAAGATTAGTGATTACATTAGCTTAATAATTTGGTTTATATTTTGAAAATCAATTTACTTATTTTTTTGGAGGAGAAGTAGGATTTCTTTTGAAAACCTTGGAAGAATACGAAGAAACATATGTTCAAAATAGTCATACACACCTCTAACTTAACTCGCATTACAATTTTGTTGCTTCTAATCGCTTAAAGTACGTAAAAAATTTGGATTTTTTCAGTATTTTACGGTTCGGAAATCAAGAAATCCTAGCCGTAACATCAGTATACAGCTGCAAAATCTTGAATCCCAGCCGTAATCAACCGTCTGCGGCTTAAAAATGAAGAACTCCGTAGATAAGAACTTACGGTTGGGACACTGGTTAGGACCCAAGCGTAAACCAATTTACGCCTGGAAATTATGGTTTCCTGGTCGTAAATCTATACTTACGGCTAGGACATAAGCGTTACGGCTGGGATTTTTATCTATTATATGGTTGGGAAATACCTAGACATAAACCCAACCTCGTTTTTTTTTTTTTGGTTATCAGAACTACATACGGCTAGGAAAATCTTATTATCAGAACTACATACGGCTAGAAAAATCTTATTTTCCCAACCACAAACATATTTTACGGCTGGGAATCCCTATTTTCCCAGCCGTAATAGCTAATTTACGGTTGGGGAAACAAGAACTCCTGGCGGTAAACAGTTTCAGAAGGTTTTTTTTTTATCCGAACTAAATCGAACCTATTAACCAATCAAAGCAGAAATAAATGGTGGGTTTTCGATTATTACCTTAACCAATCAAAACTTGAGGAAGAAGAAAGAGGAAGACGGACAATGCGATGGAGAAGAAGAGGCGGTTTAGTTTAGGTTTTTGATATAGATTTAAGTTAGTTATAGGGGCAAGGTATTTTTGACTTTTGCTATAAATGAGGTCCCCTGTTTCCACGTTTAAGATATTTTAATATGCAGCCCCAAAACCCAAAGCTTTGCAGCCCCAATAATAGGTTTCTTTTTTGTGGGGGTGCACGAGTGGATCATTTCAAAGTAAAACAAAACAAGAAGCTCGTGTCATCTTCACTTGGGCCCTACATGGTATATATGGCTTCCATGGGTATGCTATTACTCCCTTGTACATGGTATATGAAAATTAAAAAAAGAAGATGATTTTCACGAGGAATTGAGGATAAAAAACTATAGTGATTTGCCGCTCCAAGTAAATTTCTTTTCTTCATTCAGGAACACTTGTCAGTCGCCCAGAGCTCTTAATCATCCAATTTCATTTTCTGCAGTTTTACATGAAAACTGGGGATTGCAAGTTTGGTGAGAAATGCAAGTACCATCATCCGATAGATCGGACAGCAGCGACTCAGTCAATGCCTAAGCAGGACGTAAAACTCACCCTTGCAGGACTACCTAGGAGAGAGGTATATGTAGTGTTAGTACAGTTTATATCTTGTGCATATATTTTAAGCAGCAATTATTCCATTAGTTGCAATTGCCCCACTTACTGATGATCTGTTGACAGTGTGACGTATGACATGAAGTCTGAAGTTGTAATCTTGAAATTATTTTGGTCTTACAGGGTGCAGTGGTCTGCCCTTTCTACATGAAGACAGGGGCATGCAAATATGGTATTAGTTGCAGGTTTGATCACCCCCCACCAGGGGAGGCTGTAGCCATGGCTACAGTAGTACAAGGGTCTTCATCTGCCCCCCTATCAGGAAAGGCTGTAGCAATGGCTACAATAGTACAAGGATCTTCATCTGCCCCCCAATCAGGGGAGGCTGTAGCCATGCCTACAGTAACACAAGGATCTTCGGATGCTGCTGAGGGCGGAGAAGATGATAATAATAATGATAAGGAAGGTGGGGATCACACACCAGAAGCAGCCGTCTCATTTGGCTCCACAAGTTACCCGAGCTAAAAATTTCTGTACTTGTGTTTTTATGTTTTCTTTTTTAGTTTAGTTTTTTTCCCCTTGTATCATTGAGGAACTGGTCAGCACTCAGGTCAGCCAAAAACATAACCTAAAGTAGGAGAGAGAGGGCGAAACAGAAAGGGTGGGGGAAATTGTTCTATATTTTCCTTTCCCAAGTGATTTATTTCTTTCAGAATTTAGGCAGCAATTCTACTTTGAAATAATGTTAATATCCTTTTCAGGCTCATGGTGTTTCCTTAATGGAAATAATCTTTTAAGATGTTGTGATAGGCATGAAAATGGGAAGTTTCCCGACGGATAATCTCTTCAAAGATTATTCCTAGAGGGTGTTAGATACATCTTAAGAAGCAATCTTTTGACTTATAGATAACTTTGTTGTTACTTAATTTTCACTAATGAAATTTATTTCCTATATGAAGCAAAAAAAAAAAAAAAGGAAAAAGGAAAAAAAAAACTTCTACAAGCAGAAAAGTCAAAAGTTTTATTTGGATACATAATTTAATAACATTGAATGATAAGTTAATTTTTTATGAAACAAATGATTTTTGCTTTTGACTTGTGAGATTGTCTTCTGCTTCTGAAGAGGCGGAAATGCTTCTGGTATCCAAATGCTTCGTGAGGACAACCGGACAAGCTCTTTTATTTTAGATGTTAAAAAAGTCTTGTTTCAGTAACTTTTCTATGCGCTATGAAGGCTGCACAAGACTCGGACTGGAACCGGAAAAATCATACCGGAACCGGTGTAGGCGGTACAGGGATCGGGACTGAATATGAGAACCGGTATAGGAGGGTACAAGGAATGGTTCTTTGGGGAGTACTGGCTTGTACCGGACCAGAAGAACCGGTTAATACAAGCCGTTGATATTTTGATTAGTTTTTAATCGCAGCCGTCCACCTTAGGTATTGAGAGTCATATTATCTATCGAGGAACTGATTTCACTCATCATTCTTCTTCTTATTATTATTATTATTATCCATGGCGGCTACTGTAAGAAAGAATTAGCGGGAGGAATCGAGAAGAGCAACTTGAGATGAGTGATTAATGGAGATGAGATGGTTTTGTGGCGGCAACTGAACGAGGAAGGAATTGATTGAGATTTCAGTAAAGAAGAAGACCAAAGACGAGAAACATATTGGATCTGCTGTTCTCGATGAGATTTGATAAATTGAGAAGGAAATCAAGCCTGGGTTTCTGCTGGTGGTGTTGAATTAGGTCGAGAAGAACATAAATATGGCTGGTTTTGATGGATGATTGAGAAGAAGGAATTGAAGTTAGGGTTTGAAATTGAAATTTTTGGGTTTCAGTTATATTTTGAATTGGAAGTGGTAATTGGATTAAATTGGTGGAAGAGATGGGTGTTGTTCGTAATTTGTTAACACTACAGCAGATAGTGAGTAGTGTTTTGGGAAATTTAATTCCATGTTTGATTGAATTTTTGAGTAATGAAGATTGGAATACTAGAAAAGCTGCTGCTGAAACGTTTGCCAAATTAGGCGTTCAAGTTTAGGTAAAAACCCGGTACCGGAGTGGAACCAGACTGGTCTTACAGGTACAAGTCCAGGTACAGGTACCGGTCCTCAAAATGAGGTACCGGTCAACTCCAGGTACAGGTACCGGTTCCATTAGAAACCCGGACCGTACCGGCCATGTGCATCCTTATGTGCTATACTTTTTTTTTCGTGGATTATAAAAGTATCTCTCATCGGGATATCATTGAGCCTGTAAGTTCGGGAGACACCTTTTATATAGTTCATCTGCCACCGATTTATTTTTTCTGTTCGCCCCTATTTGGACGAAGGTTTAAGGATTTTACAAATTATCTTTTTCCACGGAACTTCCAAAACACCCTTACATTTTGTCTTGGAAGTATAAGTTTTTCTAATGTACTTTTAGCGGTTAATGTTTGAGAAATTTTATCAAGGATATAAGTAAATCATTTTTATGCCTCTCTCCATTCCTTAAACTGCGTGAGATAATTTTTATGCCTCTCTCCTTGTGAAACCTCTTGTTAGTGATCTTCTAAATGAGGATATTTTCTCTGAAGAGTTCGTGAACACAGTTGATGACAAATTCAAGGGTCTCAATACCAATGAAGAGTCTGAAAAAATCTAGCTTATTTTGTTTTCATCTATGTACAAGGAAACTTCTTGTGAGAATTTATTCTTGTGTTCAAGAAGGATAACTAGGGTTTGGTATAGAAAATATTGTGAGTACACGAGCTATTTCCAACGATTTTCATCTTGCATGTTTTTAGATTTATTTATTTAAATTCTAGAGTTTTTGGAAGATGAACTTGTAGTATTTAATCATTATTGGTTTAATGTATTGCAAAGTCTTATGAGATATATGTGTCATTTACTTTATGTGAACTAGTAAGACCACATGTGCGATGCACATGCTTGAATTTGATTCTTTTAACACACCAAATTTGATAATAATGAAGAAAATTTTTTCTTAAAATAAGAATTTAATATATATTCTTATTTGTACTCTCACGTAGATAATTCAAAAACCTTTCCAAATATACTAATTTTGCAAAAATCCGCTGTGTATTTTGAAAGATATCTAGGTTTTAAATTTTTTGATCTATTTTTAAAACAATGGCATTTCTGTGAATATACAAACATTGATTCAATGTACATTTTCACCCTTGAATATATATATTAGTGGTTGATATTTAAGGTCATATTAGTAATATCAGGGTGACACCAAGTTATTTTGTCTTTTAGTGATCAACTAAAAAGAAGGCTTCACCAAAAATGGGCTTTTTCTTTATATTAGTAAGATAGAACTGATATTTCATATATGCTCAGAAGTTAAATCTATTAAGTTTTATGAACTAAAAATAGAACAAGCTTTGTGAGAATTTTTCGCAGTATTGATCTACTCGTGGCCACACTCTTGTGCAATTACTGCATTATCTACTCCGTAAGATTTTCTTATGTTGAGTTATATCAATTGAATTATCTCCTTGTTCGTAACTAGCGTTGAGATTAATTTATGTCGATGTTTAGGATACAAATCTATGTGATTTGTTAATGTCCGAAAAAAATCCTTCTTTTTCATTAAAGTAAGGTCACTCATGTTGTTTTCTTGGGAATGACATCAAATGGGGGAGAGTTCTTAAATGAACTTGTGCTTAATTGCTATATCTTTATGGGGAGAGTGGATGTGGAATTTAAAGGGGATGCTTGTATCTTAAATCTCCTAGATGAGCGCTAAGTATTTTATACTTTGTGACATCATCTAAATTAAAGTTGATATGTGTTCCTTTTATGTCTTGAAGTATCTTTTGTTTTAATTCATTACAATCCTATTATTTTCGTACATTTGCCAATTTTTATTGACAAAAAAGGGGTGAGGAGGATTAATTAGTAGTTTCGTACTACATACATATGGTTTACAGATCATTATGTAAGGGAGAAAGAATCAACATCTATAGGTTTCACATATTATGCAAAAGATGTAAGTATTGACTAAGTGGGAGAAACATATCACCGTAGTATTACTTCGAAGTTGTGATACAATTGAACTTTGGAGAAGATAATAATACCATGTTTCTATATAACGACAATTATGAATATTTGTTTTCAAAGTTGTTATCGCTACGGATCTTCAACAACAACGATGCTGAGTTGAACACGTTCAGAATCATTGCAACTCAAACTCACAAGTGTTGCTATCTCAAGCTTGTTGTCAAATTTAGTTGATCAAAATATATCTTGATTTTTAGTCTACATTTAGTCAAGTCTCCGATTAGGATAGAAGTGTGTAGTTGAGTATCGGATATCACTGCGTTCCACCGTTTGAAGGCGAAGATCAACCGAAGCTCTGGAGAACTTCATCAACAAAAGGTAAGTGAAGACTGAACCACCTATTTCTCAAGTTTTCACCTTTCTATCTATGAGACATTGTTGCATGACTAAATTAGACACTCATGCATAATAGAAATTTCAAGTCAAGTTTATCTTGATAAATCGTTCTCGGAATATGCTAAGCTTAAGAACATTGTTCATACTCGATGAATTTGGTTAAGAAAAATTTATTGTTTATGGCCTAAATTATGATTCAAGATTTAATCATTTGAAAATAGCCTGGAACAGTGATATGTATCATTGATGTTATTCAGGAATGTTTCAAATCGATTATTAGATAGATATAGAACTACTGTAAATCTGGATACATGAGAGTATGCCTACCAGTTCACATACTGGGAGAAATGCTATAAGTCCAGAGCCGCGGTACATGTACCCAGTACACGTACCGGCGTAGCTATAGTTCGATAGCGAATTTTTGGTACGCATACCCGGTATCCATACCATAAAATGTCTGATGACTCGTGAACCAAGAATGTACGCATACCTAGTATGCAAAACGGAAATGATTTGTTGGTTTCTAAACCAAAAAGGTATGCATACCCAGTAAGCAAACCAGAAAAGATTTGTGGATTCTTGAACCCGTTTTTGTCTTAAGGGTACACGTACTATGACAAAAAATACTCACGAACAGGTATACAGTACACGTACCAAATACACGTACTTACCCTGTCAAATATTTTCAGATACATCAGAATTATTTCTATGAGATAATCGGCATTTGAATAACTTTCTAAAAACACTATCTAGACATGTTTGATCACATTTGTGACTCAAAATTAAAGTCTCAAAGTGTTATGAAAATGGTTAAGCTTGTAGTTCGATTGGCTAGTTTCGGCTAACCTTTCATGAACTAGTCATTGTCCACGGTTCGGTTATGGTTCATCCTAACGAGAGTGTATATTATGTTATGTTAATCTCAATTCAAGTTTTTCATATAACGGTGATTATTGATTGCTTGATTCCAAAGCTACCTTAGCTTAAATCTAAAGAAACCTTGATCTTGAAAGTTTATATAAGGAGAACCTTAAACAACTAGGATTTTTGAATCCCTGACACTATTCTCGTGTGTCCTAGTTGTAAACTAGAGTCGTCTTCTCCTTCAAGCCCTTTTAGTTTTAGGGTTTAGCGACTAAAAATACTTCACCTTGGGATTCGTAAAGTCAGGTCCAACTATCTTTGTCTTAATAGTTTGTGTATCCTGATCTTGCTTTGATTGTTGAGCCTTACTCCAACAAACATGATAGATAGAAATCAAAAAGTTTCTTCTTCTTAGACTTTGTGATAGGTGAATAATAATCTAGGTTGCTCTTCGGGAGTCATAAAACCGGATTTTGAGGTTTGCTAGACTTTGTCTATTGCAATCGATTTCCTATCTCACATTGATCTTTGATCATAACGGAAATCACATATAGGCTTATCTATGGGAGGAAGATTGGTTTAAAGTCTTCAATTAAGTTGAAGCAACTCTTAGGCTGTAAAGGACATCAACTAAGGGAATCAATTGCGTTCCTTACGCCTCTGAATCCCAGCAGGACTCTACGCACTTGATTCCCTTAGCTGATCTCACCTACAACTAAGAGTTGCTACGACCCAAAGTCGAAGACTTGATAAACCAATCTGTCTCACACAGAAAAGTCTATTGAATAGATAAATTTGTCTCCCACAGAAATACCTATGAGTTTTGTTCCGTCTTTTGATTAATCAAGGTGAACAGGAACCAATTGATACACCGGACTTATATTCCCGAAGAACAGCCTAGTAATATCAATCACCTCACAATAATCTTAATTGCATGGTAGCGAAGAAAGATATTGTGGAATCACAAATAATGAGACGAAGATGTTTGTGACTACTTTTTATCTTGCCTATTGGATATTAAATCTTTAGCAAATCTTAGAGAAGAGAGTACTCAATACGATAGAATACATCAAGATCAGAACACGCAACTACAGAGAAAATAGTTGGGTCTAGCTTCACAATCCCAATGAAGTCTTTAAATCGTTAACCTATAATGGTTTTATAAAAACCTAAGTTAAAGGAGAATCGACTCTAGTCGCAACTAGTATCACACAGGAGGTGTGGGGATTAGGTTTCCCAGTTGCTAGAGTTCTCCCTTATATAGCCTTCAAATCAGGGTTTGCAATCAATGTTACCTTGGTAACAAAGCATTCAAAATTCACCGTTAGATGAAAACCTGATTAGACTCAAGCTAATATCTTTCAACCGTTAGATCGAACTTAGCTTGTTACACATAAATGAAAAGTGACTTCATTTAGATATGGGTAACCGTACCTAAACGTGTACACCTTGTTGGCTCAACAATAGTTAACCGAAGTTAGCCATATGAACACTTTCATATCAACCTTGTTCATCTTAACACAACTAGTTCAAATGACTCAAATGAAACTAGTTATAGAGTTGTTCAATTGTTTATATTCTCATAGAAGTATACAAGACACAATTGAAGCAAAATCGATTTTGATTCACTCAAATCAATTCATGAACATTATAGCCACGGTTTGCAAAAGATTGCATTCCTTAATTTATAAATGTATAAGTTCACGAACAAACCGATTTTAGAACATAACCTATTCAAGTATGCAAACGGGTACTCATACCTAAGTGGTCGGACTTGGTCTGCGTTCGTCAGTATGCGAACGGGTATGCATACTGTCGTACACCACCAAACTCAGTTGAATTCTCGAACTCGAACTTACGCTGGTACGCATACGGGTATGCATACTATGGTTCCCGTACTTGGAATAACTTGCAACAGTTAGCATACAAGTACGCATACTGTGTTATATCCAATCATGGTTAATTGTTCTAAACTCCCATTTCAATCATTGAAACATTCTTAGAAAACGACAATAGTTGTCTCACATAAACTATTAGCTTCAAAGCAATTTTCAAGTGATCGATAGACCAATACGAAACATTATGAGTCTACATCAAATGACTGTCTCACACAAATCATGTAAGATATTACCAGGCGATTTTCACATGATCATCTTTTGACTTTCGTCAAGAATATAAGATGAACTTGTTTAAAGCGAAAGCTTACCAACACATATTTCGAGAAATATGTAAGCGAGTTAAACTCAGCTCGAAATATCAAATGTGTATAATCGGAGTCTATATAGCTATACGACTTTTGTCTCAAATAGGAGATAGAGTAGATAGGATTTTGAGTGATAGATGAGTTCAAGTCTCCACATACCTTTTGTTGATGAAGTTCCACAAGCTCCCCTTAGTAGTTCTTCGTCTTCAATCGATGAACGCCGTGAAGTCTAAAGCTCAACTACACTTTCTATCCTAATCCGAGACTTAGCTATAAGTAGACTAGAAATCAAGACTTATAGTTTTGGCAACTAAACTTGACAAACAAGCTTGAGATAGCAACGCTTGCGAGTTCGACCGAGCAGTGCTCTAACAGAGTCTGTAACGGCTTAATACAGTTTGATGTTCAAATCTGGACTAGGTCCCTGGTTTTTTCTGCATTTGCGGTTTCCTCGTTAACAAAATTTCTGGCGTCTGTGCTATTTCTTTTCCTCATTATATTGTTTATCTTTATAATTGAAATATCACAGGTTGTACGTAAAATCAATTCAAGTAGATTCGTAATTGTTGGATACGACTTGATTGATCTCGGATATTGGTCTTCGGAATCGTCCAACTACTCTCACGGAATAATCAGGTTCACAGACTAGTTTCTGTTTACATTTGGATTGTGAGAGAAAGAAATATAAACTCTGAATATTATTTCTGATTGAGATTCATTAAGTTGTAACTCTCGGAATTGTATTTAGGTTTAGTCCATACAGGTTGCCTAAGAAAAAGTTGGTTGTGTATTTTGGTACCCCCACGTTTTCAAGACATATATATGTAGGGGTAGTTCGTTAAAGGTGCATATAGCGAAGATGTAGTATAACTTATCCGGTAATGCCCTGGAGTGTGGCTTAGTCGAGAGAGCTTCATGATGCTTAAGTATTATTGTTGCGACGTGTGAGCCCAGTTTGCACCACCATGAATGAAGGAAAGGCCAATGATGCACATTCTTGCGCATCATTTGCAAAGGATCTTATGGCGTATATAGACTATGCAATTGCTTGGCTTTTTCCTTGAAACCTGAATTGGCTTTAGTTGCTTGTCTTGACGTAGATGGACTAAGACCAGTGCTTGATCCCTTCTCCATATGCTACGTAGGAAGCCGTACTGAGTTGCAGCATTGATGGTCCAACACGTTATCGCTTATCATCTAATTTTGATGTGATTGTGACATTATATAGTAAGTCATATCATCTGGCTCAGAAATACGAGCCAAAAAATGATTATTTCCATACTTGATGGGGTAATTGCATTTGATCCTTGGATGGCCATATTGACCATCAAGCTGTTCGAGGTAGGCATGCACCAATTGCGAATTGGACGTGACAAGAGAAGAGAGCTAATTCAGTATGCAAGTTAGGGAATCTTGCATAAGTCATTGGCATCACAAGGATGATGTAAAGCAAGTACGGTATGAACCTGACTGATGCACCCTTGGCTCAAGCAAAACAAGTGCATGCATTAAGCTCACTGCCAAGAGGAAGTATGGCGACAGAAATAGGCTTGCAAAGGTTCAAGTCCAAGACATGCCGTATGGCTGGACAGTACTCGGAAGCCAGTGATGCATGCAAGAATGCATCGTCATAAACCTTTATGGCTTTATATCCTTCGTAGAACAAGGGTAAGTTGGAACGGTGTGGAAGACGTGTAACACCCCAAATTTTAGGTCTGAATTCCAACCCAAATCCAAACAAAAAACCCTAAATGCTATATTTAATATCAATCCCGGACTTACACACTTGGCCCAATCACAAACGACCATTTATTTGTCTAATCTTTATTTATGTTCAATTTAGAAATTCTTTCGCAGCGGATACATAAAAATTCTTTTAGGAAGATAAAACCGTTCATTTGACGTGATTCTTAATCCATATGAACCGTAGAAAACTTTAGTTAACCAGAATAATTTAATGACCCGTCCCTCTACAGATACTGTCCGAACTTAACCACTACCGTTATCCGGAAGTGTGGGGTTTTCAACGGGCACAACTGCGGTCATCCAATAGCAGCTTTCCGGGAGGTCACCCATCCCTGGATTATTCCCGCCCGAGCACGCTTAAATGTAGAGTTTTCTGCCAACTGTAGAGCCAATAACGCTGAAAAGGCCTTGGTGTTAGGAAAGGACAAACCATTACCTATATTCCAATCGGCAAACCTCAGCCGAAATCAGGGTATTACAATACCACCACCTTAAATTAGAGCCGTCCTTGGCTCTGGAATATATACAATCCCAGATCTTCGACGTTTCCCGCCCCTCATGAGACAAGTATCTGGATCAACCCCGTCCAGCATACCTTCCAACCCTCGGCTGGTGAACCGTAGTCGGCTCTGATACCATTTGTAGTGACCCGTACCTCCACTTATATTGTCCCCACTTAACCACTGTCGTTATCCGGCAGTGTGTGGTTTTCAACGGGCACCGCTGCGGTCATCCAGCAGCAACTTCCTGGGAGGTTACCCGTTCCTGGATTACTCCCGCCCGAGCACGCTTAACTGCAGAGTTTTCTGCCAACTCTAGATCCAATTGTGCTGAAAAGGCCTCGATGTTAGGAAAGGACAAACCATTACCTATATTACAATCCGTGAACCTCAGCCGAAATCGGGGTATTAAAATCCGCATCATGCTTGCCAAGCATGTTTGCAAAGGTAAAAGGAAATGCATCTGTGAAGCTTGAAAGGAAGCTTTTAGGCACAATCACTATCATCAGAGTGGCACATCGGGGAGTTATGGCATGCGCGCCTTGGCGCCCTAGGCGTAATTATCGCTCTATCATAATTGACACTATAATTAGGCTATTAATACGAAGCTTTATCCCCTAATAACATATGGACATTTTATTCATTAACCATTGTAGTCGAAATCGCTCTCTTCGGTCGAGTAATTGCTACTCGCTATATGACCGACAGGATTTCCGATTCTAAATCATTTTTGATTTTTTGCGATTAAGGCAGCTGACCGATTTTTATGCAAAACGAGTTGGCGATTTTTCCGAGTTGGTCTTGCATGCACTGGAATCAGAAAAGCTTTTTTTTTTTTGTAACCCCTTAGATGAAAGTTTTCAAATGTAATAACCTTTAAAAACATGATAAATAGGTTCAATATAACAATGTTACACCCTTAATTAATGGTAGTTCAAATTTTAATTAAGTACAAGTCATGACTCGTGAGTAACAATATACAAGTCTCTAATAATTAGCTTCCAAGTATTAGGCCGTATTTTGGCGATTTCCAAATCCAAATTCATTGCTCCTCGCTCTAAGTTCCCCAACCAAGTAGGGCCAGGATTGATCACAACTACTTTGTCATCAACACAAATATATGGACAAGAGATTTTAAAATTTACTTCAAAGGAAACTTAATTTTGTTTTATTCTGGCATCCAACAACAACAATAACAAAAATTAAAGCCTCAAAAAATCTTTTAGAAAAAAAAAACCTATCATTTGGGCTCCATGATTTTTCTTTGGGGACTGATAAGAAGAAAAAATAGGGTCATTTAGTAGTAAACTCAATAACCCCTTATCTTTTTAATTATGATAATATCTAAAATACCCCTTACGACTAGGATTCATTAATACGACCTAGCTGTAAAAACATCTACGACTAAGAGTTTAGCATTTCCCAATCGCAATAGAAATTTCAAATTCACTTACGGCCGGGGGTTTATCATTTCGCAATCGTAAATGAAAATTTTAGGTACCAAATATGAGTGGGAAATCATCATTTCTGGCCGTAATTGAAAAATAAAAGCAATTATACGGTTGGGACTTCATCATTTCCTAGCCATAAGGTAAAAACGAAAAAAAAATTACGGTTGGGAGTTTACAATTTTCTAACCGTAAATGAAAAACAACTCTCTTACGACTGGAAGTTAGTCATTTTCCAACCGTATTGGGTGGTACATGGCTAAGATTCTTCAAATCCTAGCAATAGGTAGTTCAAAAACTGATTTTTTTTCTTTCTAAAATGATCAAATCTAACCTATTTAAGCAATTAAAAGCAAATAAAAGAAGAAATGGATTTTTCGATTAATCGTCATTTGAAGAAAAATATAAAAGGAAAGGGAAAAACGGTGATGAAAAAAAAAGAAAAGAGCAAGAGGAAGATCAAAAATTAATTTTAACACTTATTACGTGTTAGGTCCTCTCTGTCCACATTATGGATATTTAAGTTCTACTGCAACCCTCAAGGAAAAAATATAGCCCCAATAATAGGTTTTAAAAAGAAACCTTCATGTGAAAATATTTTTAGTGGATGGACCAACCATCATAATTTTGGTACCAAACTGTAAGGGCAATTCCTATGGCAATATACAAAATCAAATTTTTGTTGAGCCAGGTGGATGGTCAAATGTGTTTTTGCACTATGGAAAAGAAGTGGGCGGTTTACTGTCAAGGGCCAGGACGAAGTGCTGCAACTGGCATTTGAAGGACAAGCGTTGGCGCGCGTGGTTCAACCGCTGGCGTGCGTATGAAAACCGCTGGCGTTTGAACCAAGTCCGCCAACGGCTACTTTTAAACGGTCACCGGAACGACTAGTTTTTAACTCCATAAATACAGTTCGAGTTTGATCTCAAAAATTCACAACAATCTTTCATCCGATCAATCTTTTCTTAATTTCAATTGCTTTCGATTTTCAACCATGAATCCTGATTTTAATTCTTCTGAGGAAGATATAGAGATGGATGAAATGTTGTATGAAGAAGAGGAAGAAATGTGCATGGAGTTTTTGCGTCAAATGGATGAAGGTGCAATTCAAGATAGAAGAAGGCGAAATTTTATGTTGCAATTACAAACCGCGATCATACCAAAGCCTTTAGAGCCATATGAAGTTACGACTAGAAGATGGACGTGGCGAGATCGACATTTTTACCACGAAAATATGATGCATGATTATTTTAATCATGATTGTGTCTATTCCGATGAGGATTTTCAGCGACGATTCCGCATGGGCCGCAACTTGACGCAAAGGATTATTTCCGATCTTTGTCAAGTACAACCTTTATTTAATTATCAGTATGATGCACGACATGTACGAGGCTTTAGTCCCGAACAAAAGGTCACTGCGGCCCTCCGTATACTATGTTACGGGGTACTGGCGGATTCCACGGATGATTACATATGTATTGGGAAAACAACCTCCTTTAGGTATCTCAAATTGTTTTGCGAAACAATAGTCGAGCATTTTGGTCCAACCTTTTAAAGAAAGCCTACTCTGGAAGATATTCAAAGAATAACTGCAGAAAACACCGCGAGGGGTTTTCCAGGAATACTAGGTAGTCTTGACTGCATGCACTGGACGTGGCACGCGTGTCCGATTTAATGGGCAGGCCAATATAAGGGTCATTATCCAAAACCAACTGTAATTTTGGAAGCTTCGGCTACTTATGATTTTTGGTTTTGGCACGCTTTTTTTCCCGGGTTCAAATAACAATCTCAACATTTTATATAAGTCATCATTGTTTGAAGATCTTAAGAATGGGATCGTGTCGCACTGTAATTTCACCATCAACGGTCATCACTACACTTAGGGTTATTATCTAGCAGACGGAATCTATCCAGAATGGTCAACTATGGTTCAAGCTTATAGTCAGGTAGGTGTTGGACCGACGACTTCGAAGGATATTAAGTACTTTAACACCCAACAAATGAAATGCAGAAAGGATGTTGAACGCGCTTTTGGCATACTAAAAAGGAAGTTTGCCATCATAGCTAGGCCGACACGCTTTTTTGATCTTCAAGAAATGAACAAAATTATGCTGACTTGTATCATTCTGCATAACATGGTCATTGAAGAAACCAGACGTGACCTAACCTGGACTAGTTTTCCAGATAAAGATTTGAGGCCGAATCTTGTGGTGGAGCATGGGCGTCCGGCAAGAGAATGTAGACTTGCCACTGACAGACTTCAAAACTGGGGAATCTATGGACAACTAAGACAAGATATAACTTAGTACCTTTGGGATTTAAAAGGAGAGGCAGATAGATGTTATTTTCAATTTAGTGTTGTTTATTTTAATTAATATGTTATTTAGTTTAAAGTTGTTTGTTTAAACGACTACACTTAAAATTAAAATTAAGGAAATTATATTAAAAGTAATTTTAAATAAACGAGTACAATTAAATTAAACTTAACTACTAAACAAGAACAAAAATCGGTTATCAAGACTGTATTCATCTTCGCTTTCTTCCAAGGCATCATCTCCGTATTCGCCCACATTCTCATACTGGCCAGTTTGTTGAGGGACTTGTTGTTGTTTGGCCGTATCCATTTGCTTAGTCCATACAGCAAGTTGTCGTTCATGCATTGTTGCAGTGTTCAAGGAGAGTAACTTGCTTAGCTTACAACCCCTGTAGTATTGTTCTCGCGAAAGACGACTTTTTCGTTGTTACTTTATAGCAATGCCACAGTCCCCGGATCTATCTGCTTCTATCTTCAACTCGAATTCTTTGTGCTCAGCATAGTTGAACTCGTTTGAACCTCCTTCTAATACTCGTTGGGCTGCGTCTCTCGCTGCTTTTGCAGCTTTCTGACCCCCTCCTCTTCTTCTCTTGACGTTGGTGTTAACTTCTAGATTAGAGTTGTGTTGTTCCTGACTACTTGGAAGCCCGATATATGGAGATCCAGTTCCTTCAGGTGAGGAAGCAGGCCCACCATTCTGAAAATCCTGCGAGATTGGACCATGTGGTGATCTTGCAGGCACTTGATTACCTTCCAGCAAGTATGGATTAAACTTGTTAAGCACCCTCAAAATGGTGAAACAAGTTTCATGTTGGAAGCCCGTTTTGTGAGATCTTTGCCACTCTTCCCGACATCTTCGTTCCACTTCCTGTTCGACTTCACCACTTTTTTTGTTGCGCCACATTTTAATGAGCAAAGCTATATATTCACTAACGGATGCTGAAATTATGTGAAAACGATGAGACAATCCTTCGGCATCACGTCCATTGATGTTACCGGTTTCTTCACAAAAATTTTGTAAAATCTTTTCATATTTTTTTTTTCTTGATAAATACCATTGATTTCATCTAATGTATATAATACATAATTTTTACAAATTGACTCGTCTTCATCCATCGTATACTTGACACCACGAATTCTTGTGTTTCTTGGTTGTGATTGTGGTGTATCTTGTTGTATATCTTGTTGTGTTTCTTGTTATGATTGTTGTTGTGTTTGTTGTTGTGATCGTTGTTGTGATTGGTGCGATGAGGATGCCATATTTTTTTTTAGGAATTAAATTTATAGAGATGAGATTTTTTATGGTAGATTGAGTTGATATGAATAGTTTTGTTTGAAATAAAAGAAAAATGAGTATTGAGATGGTATGAAATTGTGAAATTTTTAGGTAGATATGAAGAAGGTGAGAGTTTTAAGTTTGGAGATGAACTGAATTTATAGGGAAACAAAAAGGAGTAACAGCCGTTGGATGAAAGTAGTCGTTGGCGGTTTAGGGAAAAACGCGGCGATTTCACCAGAAACGCTGGCGTGTGATGGAATAACGGGCGTGTTTGAGACACACGCCAACGTCTCGGGATCAAATGCTAGCGACTGTGCCACGATCGCCCAGCATTCCTTCAAGCGTGCGCCTGTTCTTCCATCTCACTCAACAAACCAACAAATTTGTTGGTTTGTTCATCCGTTTTTCATGTTTGTTGAGTCCATAGTAGGATCAAAATGAACAAATCTATGTTTTGTTGAGTCCATAGGAACTGCTCTAAGAACCTTATTATTGGGGCTACAAAAGAAAAATGATAAGAACCCTATTATTGGAGTCTGCATAGGGTTCAATTGTCCAAGATATAGATAGGGGATACCGACCTCATATTAAATCTCCCCATTGTCCTTCCTCCATAACTAAACCTATAACTAATAATTATTCAAAAACCAAAACAAAAACAAAAACAAAAACAAAAACAAAAACTATACTCAATTTTCTTCTTCTCTTCTTCATCAGTGATGATGATAATGAACCCCACGACAAAATGAAGAATTGATCATGTAGTGAAAACTAGATTCTTAACCGATATTAGGATTTCCTAATCGTAGACTTGTTTACGGCTAGCTCGTACCTTGACTGCTAGCCATAAGTGAGTCTGAAATTTAGGAGTTCATGAATTCTCTAACGTAGAATCATTTTACGACTGGGTACTCCTAAACTCCTAGCCCTAAAAAACTGCTTACTACTAAAACTGGTTTTTAACCCAAACTAAACCTGCCCAAACCGACTGAAAATCCCAAAAACCAGAGACTGGAAAACCCAGAAACCAATAAACCGAAAGCCAAAAAATCCAATTCTAGGTGGTTGGTTTTGGATTGACATTTTCCAAAAGAAGCAAAAACCTAACAAAACAAAAAATAAAAAACGAGAATAAATGCAAAAAATAAAACAAAAAAAAAACCAAAATAATATATAATCATCATACAATAATATATATATAAATTTCTATGAAAGTTTAATTAAAATCAAAGATGATAATGTTAAATCATATAAATATAAATATACACCTTTCACCGAGATATGATTTGCTTGTTTTTATTTTCTTAAGTTTTTATTATGAGGATGAATTTGTTTACTAATAATAAATTAAGAACCCACAATTGGAGGATACCACCACAAATTGGGAGATACTCCAGGTTAAATAAGGCTGAATTTTGGCTAAAGGGATAGTTTTTAGACGTGAAAATACCATACTGTTCTTTAACATGATTATAAAAAAATAAATAAAATCATTTTATATCCCCCATTCTCTCTTCTTCTTCATGGTACCTACTCTTCTTCAAACAAATTCAAAAGAAACCCAAACCTATTTTAACAATTTCACCATACAAAGGAACCTTCATAATACTATAGTTGCAAACTCTTATAGAACTAGGCACTCATCTGTTTCACAAAGATAGGCATATCTGCTATTTAGAGCTTAGTAAAAATGATAGGTATGTTTATTTTGGGTTTGGTCAAACAAAAATAAAATATGCTTGTTTCTAGGATGAGAATGGCAGTGAAATCCACCATCTTAGTTCCTAAAAAAGGCTTGTTTCTAGGATGAGAATGGCAGTGAAATCCACCTGCACTCATCTTGTTACAGGTGCACCATTTTGTACACTTGTATCACAGGTGCACCAGTATGTACACTTATAGAATGATGGTGACCTAAATGCCAAGAGACAATTTATATCTAAATCGGAAACTCCGCAAAAGATGCACTTCCAGAAAAACATCCATTATTGCATTTAAGCACTAGGCTTACAAAGTATAATTCTTATGAGCATTATGTAAGACTGACCTGTTCTTGTATGTTTCCTTCTTCATTACCTTGGCCGCTAACATCTCAAAATCTTCCTCATTTTCCTTAAAACAAACATCCTGACATTCCATGGCCCTTCTGTGCATACATCTCGTGAGTAAGAAAAGAGTTCATCAAACACAAATACAAAGAAAAACAAGCAACGGGGTAAAGATGAACTTTGCCAAAGCGAAGGCTTACCAACACATATTTCGATAAATAGATAAGCGAGATAAACTCGGCTCGAAATAGCAAATATGTATAATCGAAGTCTATATAGCAATACGACTTTTGTTCCAAGATAGGAGATAGAATAGATAGACTTTTGAGTGATAGATAAGTTCAAGTTCCACATACCTTTTTGTCGATGAAGTTCCACAAGTTACTTGAGTAGTTCTTCGTCTTTGCATGATGAACGCCGTGGAGTCTAGAGCTAAACTACACTTACTATCCTAGTCCGAGACTTAGCTATAAGTAGACTAGAAATCAAGACTTATAGTTTTGGCAACTAAACTTGAAAAACAAGCTTGATATAGCAACGCTTCCGAGTTCGACCGAGCAGTGCTCTATCAATCTCCCCATTTGTCAATTTTAGTGACAAAACTATCAATACATATGAAATACAAAATAAATAAACTTTGTAACTTTTCATCCAAATGCTTGATCTCCTTGGTTCTTCAACATTACTCGAAATCTTCGTCACTTCCAAGTACTCCAATGATTCTAAAGATGTTCAGTTCAGCATCATCGTTGTTTAAGATCCGTAGACATAACAATGAGAAAACAATAGCTCTCAATTATTTTTATACAGTGTCATAGTATTATTACACAACATCAAAGTTCAATTGTATCACAACTTTGACAACAATACTATGGTGATATGTATCACCCCCCCCCCC
>JAJJMB010000989.1:825342-884967 GCA_023531105.1 Papaver atlanticum | reverse complement strand
TTAGTCAATACTTCATCTCACATGAAAACCACTCCCCCTTACATAATAATACGAAAACCATATGTATTTGTAGTGTGAAACATATTAATTCTCCCCCTTTTTGTCAATAAAATTGGAAAAGGTACGAAAATTAGTGGGATCCTAATGAAATTTCCATAGAGATACTTCATGACCATAAGAAAAGCACATATCAACTTTTTTAGATGCAATCATATAGCCGAAACTAAATGCATTCATCAAGGAGTTTATAAAGATACAAGATAACCCCTATAATATTCCACAACCGCACTCCCCACAAAGATTTGGCAATTAAGCACAAGTTCAATTAAGAACAACAAGAGCGACCTTACTTTCACAAGAAAAGAAGGATTTCTTTGGACATTAAAAAATCACATAAGAATATGAATTTGTATTCAAAAATCTCAATTAAATTAACCACAAGAGAACCCATGATTAATTTAATCGAAAATGCTCACATAAGAAAACTTACGGAGCTGCACAGTATATTACATAAAAATGTGGATCAGGGAAGATCAATACTGCGGAATAAACAAAGATTCATTATATTCTTCATCACTATTTGCAAAATGACGTATAATAGACATAATCTTTGTAAACAAAAGTTCATCCTATCTTCCATCAATATTTGAATAATGACATAATAGGCTGAACTTTTGTTTGTCAAAAGTTCATTCAATCTTTTATCAATACTTGCATACCGACATATGAAAGACTTAACTTTTGACCACGTATGGGACAATTATAGTTCACGGACGCAAACACATATATCCCATAACAAGTTGAAATATATGAAATCATAAAGATTAATACTGCAAAATCATCTTCCAAATAAACTTTAGAATTTAAATAAATAAATCTAAAAACATTGCAAGATGAAAATCGTTGGAAATAGCTATGTGTACTCACAATAATGGCTATTCCAAACCCTAGTTATTCTTCTTAAAAACACAAGAATAAATTCTCATAAGAAGTTTCCTAGACATTAAGACCTTTGAAAAATTCTTTATCGTCCCCGAACTCCTTGCCGTCAACAACCATTGGGACATAAGGTTCATGAAGAAAGGAGTTGATATCAACAAACCTTCTTGACTGATGCCGAACCAGGGCATTCTGAATTTTAAGAGTCTTAAACACAAAAGACTTTATTTGCTGCACTTCCTTTCTTAATTCCTTCAATTCTTCAAGAACACCAGAAAATTTCTGAAGATTTGAAGGGACAGCTCTTGGTTTTCTCACATTCCTCATTTTACTTTTCAGTTTTGGGTAAACAGGAGGAATGTCTTTTTTCTTCACGATTGATGGCTTAACAATCATATTAACATTTTTTCCCATCAGAAGTTATGATGCTTGGAGTGTCCATAGTAATATGGGTTTGTGAGAGGAATTTCTCAGAACAAGCTCTACAAGCAAAACTTATGACAAAAGAGTTTCTTAGAGAAGGAAAAAGGAATGTAGGGTTACGGAACATTTATACACTCAAAGGATTCACGTACGCACAACTCTTACCCTAAAAAAGGCAGAATTGTCTATTTTGACCCTCTTTTATTGATTAAACAGGGAAGACTTTTCCAATATCAATTAGATATGAAAAGCGGCATGAATTCTAGACTTTTCAATGCTCATAGAGCAAAAACATGAAAACAAAAAAGAAAATCAAAACAAACTAGAAGAATTTTCTTTTCCTAAAGCCTGAGGTGTGCTAAATCTTGTCTCTTTTAATTAGGCACATGAGACAAGAAGATTCAGACGCCCGATAACTCATGACCTCTGAGAGAACAATAAGGACATGTCAACCTGAAAGAAGATTCAGACGCCCGAGATGCGTATACGGCTAGACACATAGTGGAACCTGAAAAATCAGAAAAAGAGTTTCCAACATAAACAGGTAGATCAATTTTTTGTTCCAGATTGGTTGAGATTTCTTCTGAAAGAATATCAAGATTGATGTATGTATTGCTACAATTATCAAAATAAATATTTTCACACAGAAGTGCAACACTTGACTTTTCGTCTTCATTAGAATCATAATTGTCAGACATTTCATCAAGAGTTGCAGCCAGACCTTTGTTCCCAGTGTACTTTTTACGATTTGGACACTCATTTGCAAAATGGCCAAAACCTTTACACTTAAAGCACTGAGGCATATCCTCGTCATCAGTTTTTTCATTATCCCTGTTTTTAGGAGGAACATGGTTATGGGGTTTAACTGATGACCTGGGTTTATCTCTGGAGATTCGTTTACTTCTCTTCAAAATAAGGTCCCTAAACTGTCTTGTGATCAAGGAGACTGACTTGTCAAGATCTTCATCTGATAAATCATTCTTAGAAAGATCATCTTCAGAGATGCAAACACTTTTACTTTTGTCAAGTAATTTAGTGTTCTTTTGTGCTTTGAAAGCAACATCCTTTCCGGATTTGGATGTATGCTCATGATCAAAGATCTTTAACTTCCCAACCAGAGTATTTCTGAAAAGAGTTGCGAGATTATTTCCTTCAATGATGGCATGCTTCTTAGAATCGTATCTAGATGGCAGTGATCTGAGAATTTTCATCACAATGTCCTTTTCAGGAATAGTCTTACCCAATGCAAAAGATGCATTAACAATTTCAAACACTTTGTGATTAAACTCATCAAACGAATCTTCATCTGCCATACGAAGGTTTTCCCAATCAGAATTTAGGTTTTGAAGCCTAGCTTGTTTTTCAAAGGTATTCCTTCAACTACAGTTTCTAAGATATCCCAGGATTCTTTAGACTTTATGCACGTAGTCACATGATGCTGAAGATCTGAGGTAATGGAATGTATGATAGCATTTAAGCTGTCAGAATTTTGCTTTGCAGTAAGGATTTCTTATGGACTATATATACCAATATCCTTAGGTATAGATACATCGCCTTCTGTATTAACCGGAGGATCATATCCATTAACAACACGTACCCATGTTTGAAAATCACGAGCTTGAAGAAAAGCACGCATAGCGATTTTCCACCACAAATAGTTTGAGCCATCGAAGACTGGTGTTACGTTTATGGAGATATAATTTCTGTCCATAGAGTCAGATCGTTACAAACATAGACTTATGAGGTCTTTAAACGTGTTTGCCAGCTCTGATACCAATTGAAAAAGCGGGGGTCTAACAACCTCACCCAATATTTCGCTAAGCAATCTGTATGGACTAACTCCAATATACTTACAAGAGAATCAACTAGACAGTTAGACTCGATCTTATAAAAAGTATATCAAAGGGTTATATCTCAATCTCTCAATTCAATCCACAATCAAACAAATAATAATTTGCGAGCCCGATTGAATATAAGAGAGCTAACTTGAATGGTACCAAAGACCAATGTTCAAGGAACAATCAATTTCAATCAACAACCAAAGGTTGGATTTACTAATTGATCGATTCAACGCACAACCTGTGATATTTCAATTATATAACAAAATATAATGCGGAAAAGAAATAACACAGACACCAGAAGTTTTGTTGACGAGGAAACCGCAAATGCAGAAAACCCCCGGGACCTAGTCCAGATCGAACACCACAGTGTATTAAGCCACTACAGACACTAGCCTACTACAAACTAACTTCTGTCTGGACTGCAGTTGAACCACAATCAATATCATACTGATTCAAGGTACAGTTGCGCTCCTTACGTCTCTTATCCCAGCAGGATACTACGCAATTGATTCCCTTAGATGATCTCACCCACAACTAAGAGTTGCTATGACCCAAAGTCAAAGACTTGATAAACAAATCTGTATCACACAGAAAAGTCTATAGGAATAGATAAATCTGTCCCCACAGAAATACCTACGGGTTTTGTTCCGTCTTTTGATAAATCAAGGTGAACAGGAACCAATTGATATACCGTACTTATATTCCCGAAGAACAACCTTGAAATATCAATCACCTAACAATAATCTTAATCGACTAGCGAAACAAGATATTGTGGAATCACAAACGATGAGACGAAGGTGTTTGTGACTACTTTTCTATCTTGCCTATCGGAGATATAAATCTCAAGCCAATCTTACGATTGTACTCAATCACGATAGAAATAGCAAGATCAGATCTCGTAACTACAGAGAAAATAGTTGGGTCTGGCTTCACAATCCCAATGAAGTGTTTAAGTCGTTAACCTACAGGGTTTCGTGAAAAACCTAAGGTTAAAGGAGAATCGACTCTAGCTTATACAACTAGTATCACACAGGAGGTGTGGGGATTAGATTTCCCAGTTGCTAGAGTTCTCCTTTATATAGTCTCCAAATTAGGGTTTGCAATCTAGGTTACCTTGGTAACAAAGCATTCAATATTCACCGTTAGATGAAAACCTGATTAGATTCAAGCCAATATCTTTCAACCATTAGATCGAACTTAGCTTGTTATACACAAATAAAATGTAACTTCATTTAGGTTTTAGTAACCGTACCTAAACGTGTACACTTAGTTGGTTCAACAATAGTTAACCAATGGTTAGCCATATGAGCACTTTCATATCAACCTTATTCATCTTCACCATAACTAGTTCAAGTGACTCAAATGAACTAGTTAGAGAGTTGTTCAATTGCTTAGATCTTATAGAAGTATACAAGACACAATCGAAGCAAAATATGTTTTGATTCACTCGAATCGATTCATGAACATTATAACCACGGTTTGCAAAGATTGCATTCCTTAATATATAAATGTTTTAGTTCATGAACAATCCGATTTTAGAAAGTAACCTACTTAAGTATGCATACGGGTATGCGTACTTAAGTAACCGGATTGAGTTTGTTTTTCACTTTCAAACTCCAGCAGAAATTCACGGATGTGAACTTTCCGCCAGTATGCGTATGGGTACGCATACTTACCCGGATTTCCAACAACAGCCTGTACACGTACGGGTACGCATATTTTGGGTTCTCGGTTTTAGACTTTTACACAAATGTGAGAACACACCATGTTTATATCCAAATATGGTTACATGTTATAAACTCTCATTTCAATCATTGAAACTTTCTTAGAGGATGTTATATAGTTGTTATTCACAAACTATTTTTCATCAAAGCGATTTTCAAGTTATTGAAATAATCAACATGACTTTCGTCACGAGTAAAGATGAACTTGGCCAAAGCGAAGGCTTACCAACGCATATTTCGTGAAATAGATAAGCGAGATAAACTCGGCTCGAAATAGCAAATGTGTATAATCGAAGTTTATATAGCAATACGACTTTTGTCCCAAGATAGGAGATAGAATAAATAGACTTTTGAGTGATAGATAAGTTCAAGTCTCCACATACCTTTTTGTCGATAAAGTTCTACAAGTTCCTTGAGTAGTTCTTCGTCTTTGCATGATGAACGTCGTGGAGTCTAGAGCTCAACTACACTTACTATCCTAGTCCGAGACTTAGCTATAAGTAGACTAGAAATCAAGACTTATAGTTTTGGCAACTAAACTTGACAAACAAGCTTGAGATAGCAACTCTTGCGAGTTCGACCGAGCAGTGCTCTAACACATATTAAATACACCTTGTAGAGCCAGTACAAAAATTTACCTTGCCTTAGTAGAAGTCTCCAACAAACTTTCTCTAAACCTTCTTACATTCTCCACCACTGCCAGACTCCCGAGCCTTAAAATTTGTTACAGAATTCTCCTAAGCAACACTAGAAATCTTCCTTAATTCACCAGAGCTAGTACCATTCTGATCATCAAAAATCACAAAATGAACAAAAAATGAGAGGGTTTCAATGAAGGTATATGTACCACAAGGCATATACATAAATTCCTTCCAAATGCAGGTATAGCTAACAACGTTCATAACGTATTCAGACACAACTAAGAAACCAAGTGTACGCAAAAAATGAGTTAAAATGTCCTAACAGTTGAAAGCATCACTTGGTTCCCTAATTATGAAATTGCAGCTACATGTTACTATTGAATGCCGCTATTAACGTACTCTGATACTTTATGCGAAATTAAACTTGAATAAAAAACTATTAATAATCAGCATGTGTACAACTATGTACACATTAACAATCCACAGGTGTACAATTATGTACACATTTCAACAAGTGTACAACTATGTACACATTGACAATTTCCCTATCCAGAAATGAAACCTCCACAAAAAGTTCTTATGTCAAAAACTAAAGGGGCTACTGCTAATATTGGTTTTACTTGCTAAGATTGTCTTAGTTTTACCTAGTTTACATGAGCATTAGACAAGTTGGCTTTTTCTCTGGTTGAACATCAACAAAAAGAAGTTGTTTTATGCTAGTGTCAAATGCCTAAATTTTTGCTGAACTCAGAACATCTGAAAAAGATTCTTTATATTTGGTTTTCACTGACCTCATAAGCGAAGACCTTGTCTATAAATATTGTGGAATATCTTGATATAAGCAGAGGAACTAATGCACAAGTTAAAGCTGCAACAATTATCAAAATCGTCAGCAAGTTAGATGGGAACTGAAAAAATATCTGAAAACAGGGACCCTGCTACCTAGTAAAACATATCGCAAAGAATTTGACTTCATGAAATAATAAATACGATAAAGCATTTTTCACGCAGTGCTATGCGAAAACATGTATCAAATATTAGTGGTGTCAGATGGAGTGCTTTCCTTAACCTCTCAGACTGAAGGGTAAATTCACTGTCGTTCCTATGATGCACTAAAGCCCTATAGCAGTCAGTTTCTTTCATTAAACTATTAAGCTATTGGTTTATCAAACAAAAATTATATATATATATATATATATATAGCATTTAAGCAGAGTTTGTAAATGACGGAACTATTACTTCATTAGCCTGGCCAAATTAAAAAGAAAAAATTGTTTAGATCGTAACAAACTATTTAATCAAAGAATAAACTTGTACCGCACCTCTAAACGAAGATCATCGATAGAAGCAGTTAAAAAAGTGGGAACCAGGTCAGAGCCATTGACAATAATAACAATGAAGTGTTTTCCTGATTCTGCTAAATCCCATGTCATACAAGCAGCTGGATAATACAAGTATCAATTAATATCGAACAACCTTCCAAAAGGCAACACTTTCGTACTTATATAACAAACAAACTAAAAAGTTGAGAACCTTTGTATTACTAATTAATCATTCGAATAAATATCCATAATAGTGGTTCACTTGAAACAACTTATGATGAAACTATGCTAAAGAAGCATTCAATGGATACATACCAGGAGCAAATGTTACACAGGTGATCGAACCAATGAGCCAACAACCTGGAGAGGAGTAATAAATTATCACCAACAATTTTCATGCATAAAAAAAGATGGATAATACTGGCTAAATGTACAACAATGGTAGCCAGTAGCACCATGAAAATTTATACCAACTTGTTAAAGCAAAGAAAAAAATCCATGGGTCCATAAAGAAGGAATTGAACACTTTTTCACGTGGACAGTGACATTTGATAATATCTTCAATCCAACATTTTTCTTGAGATTATACGGCAAACCAAAAAATTAAAATCAAGTAATGGACATTAGATTTCTGAAATACTCATCTATATAATGTGTTCAAAATTTAGACTCAGTAAGTAATTGACACTAGGTTGATGGTTACTATCAGGTCGAAAATCCAATCTAAATCATTTTTGAAAAGATTAGATGGGTAATAGAACTAGGTTGTACTGATTACATATCTGAAATTAAATTTTTGATCGAAATTAAGGAAAAAATGATAGATCGAAATTTAATTAAGAACCCTAAAAAGTTTCTGCAATTTTTTTTCATGATTTTCAACTCAAAATGATGAGAATCATCCCAAGATTATAGATCGAAAAACTGGTTGTGAATCGGAAAATAAATTTGGTATGAAATCAAAGTTTTTGAGTTTTCAAAATCTAAAAAGAAAATCAAAAACTTTTCAAAATCTCAAAATGATTGTGAGTTTTCAATACCTCTGATGATTACCGCTAGCTCCGTCAATAAACTCCACCTTCTCCTGCAACAGATCGGAAGAGGGAGAGAGACAAATTTGTCGGGGATGAGAAGTAGAAAGATGGAGACATTTTTGGACAATTGAACAAATGAAACCAAGCGATGGGTAACTTTGTCATCGAAAATGTCTATTTTGGACTAAATCGTTTGAAAAATGAGCCGTTCATGATTTCATAAATTAGGACTAACCAGTACTAGGCCTCAAAGGGTAGGACTAGAGCGTCCAAAGCCCAACAGATATGGGATTAAACGTTAATTTCTACAAGAAACATTGGTTTGGTTCTTGGGTTTGGCACAAAACTAAACCAAACCGAACCATAGACAGTCCTAACTAAACCAAATAAGTTCAAAGACTAATTAACGGGGGACAGTTTTTGCCATTACAAAATAATCTAATTGATAACCCTATTTTGTCATCTTGTAATAGGGTTCACCGGTAATTCTCATCAGCATTTGAGTTAGACTCTGATGGAATGAGTAACTGAGAGATGATAGGCGGTGGCGGACGGCGAATGAGAAGGTTCGGTAGGGGTAACACTCCCCTACCTCTACTGTCATCAGTGAATCAGTACCATCAGTCTCTGTCTCACACAATTACTTGTTGGTAATCTCTCTAAAAATAACCCTCTTTTGGTTTAGTTTTAGTATCTTTTTGATCTTTGTTAGTTATAATTTCGCTTTTCAATTTGAACCCGAATTAACTATTTGTTGGTAGTACTAGAAAGCTAAAGTAGAAACCCTAAATTCAGATTGTAGTATAACAATTTTGACCCAAATTTAACTAGACTTTAGCACCGTGCTACTCTTTTAAGGAGTAGCCTGCTAATGTTTATCTATCATGTTATATAGCGTGTGATTCTGTGAGTATAAAAGATTCATATTTGATGCATTTATTTAAGTATAGTTAAATTCTTTCATTGTGAAATTAATTCTCGTTTTAGTCTGACGTTTTTATATATGATTGGTTGTTTGATTGATGCTTTTGTAGGTACTGTGATTACAAGATCTCTGCTTTTAATGACTTTCTCTTTTCATTTGGTCGTAAATATTCAAGGTTCTTGAGAATTTGGTTCTCCATGGGGATTACTTTTAGCGTTGCTGCATTGCTTGGTGCTACTCTGGTTAGACTAAGAAGCAGTTTCAATTTGATTGCTTTTTCTTCAAATTAGAAAATTTTGAGTTGGACTCTCATGTTCTCTTTGTTTCCTCTTCATGAAGGTTCTGCTTTGGAATTCAACCTCTATAGTACGCCTGTACAATGACAATGTTGACATTTCAAATGATCTACTATTCGGCTTCTTCTCTTTGCCGCCGCTTTCTGTATTTGGCTTATCCTGCTGTCAATTTTTTTATTTACTAAATTTGGCTATATGGTCTTTCTAATGATAAGCTGAATTTCTTTGTGAATTTCTACTTAACAGGTGCTAAAAGTTCCTGGTTTGGGCATGTCACTTATTGATGGAGGATACATTATCTTCTCTACCTTAATATCCGTAGCTGTTCATGAATACGGGCATGCTATTTCTGCCGCTAGGTTCGTATTCGTAGTCACCTTCTTATTTGTGAGTAACCTCCAATGTTCTTACCATCTTGGATCAGTATAGTAATCAGGAAAAGTGCATGAAAACTACTGATGTGTGCATTGTCTCACAGATAGCTTAAGTTAAGCACCTTAAATAGGGAAACTTTGATGTATTATGCTTAATCTGTGATGCTCGCCCATAAAGTCACTTGACCGAACAGCATTTATAAATAGGTCATTTAATGTATGCATCAGCTTTTGTTTCCATTTTAATGAAAGCTTGGATTATGAACAGCCAAACGTGGAATCAAAACTCCAAAGGAAAACCTTAAGATTCTAAATCTTGTTCGGAGAAAATCTGGATGAGTCAGATTTGTTAACAAAGCTATTTTAAAGTAGATTTAGAAGGTTGATACCACTTTAGATGTGGCTTTCGACTTACGAGTCAAATATTTGAACGTAGAAGTTCTTCTGCTATGAGTAGTATTAGAAATAATCTTGAGAACTTTGTATGGTGAACTGTTTCCTTAGATTTGGAAGTGGTAAAATCGAAAAATATAACTATGTAACACAGGACTTGACGAGAAAGTTGCTATCCCTGAAGTCAGAAGCAAAATTTTCAAACAATGTTGCTTTGTTAGCTTTTGGAAGTCGCCGTTCAGATGTGCTAGTGATCAACCTAGACTTCCAGTAAACAGTAGAAGAAAAAGAGAACTGTCAGAACTAAATGATTGCTCAAAGAAGCATTTAATTGACGAAAGACGTGAACAATTATACCTTTCAAGCTTGCTTTACTTTATGCGATGCAATCTTCCTTCATCCTTCTAGTAGAATTCGGTCCTTTCTATGTGTAACAACTAGCACAGAATTTGTAAACTAGAACTCTTTTTATACTAGTAAGGAATATAAACTTGAACGGCGTAGATATAGAACTACAAGTGTTATGGTGAACTGTTTACTCTTTTTATACTGTTGTTGTCTAACTACAAGTGTTAGGTTTTATAGTTAAATTTGATGGACACACCCTTCAATTATTAATGTTAACAAGTGCAATCTCTACACTGGTTCTCCTGGTCACAAGGAAAAATAATTCACATAGCTACAGCCTAAACATGAATGTAGAAATGCGCTAAGTATTAGATACTTACATCAAATAACAGTACTCTATCACTCTATCAGATAATCTTTCAATATCAGTGTATGCAACATATTTGAAAATTTGGGACAACCATAAATGAGTCCTAACACTTGTAGTTAGACAACAACAGTGGTGTCGTCAAATATCTAATGCTTTCTGGTTTGGTCATTGAGATAATGACGAAGTTTTGACCTGACATGGCGACCAGCTCAGATTTGAAGAACTGTTCTAATCTGGATTATTTGTTGACCTGTGTAGTTTTGACTAGCTTTTACCTTCTTTATCGTCAGTTCTAATCATATTTATTGGTGCTCAGAGATTTTATTCCTGATATCATGATAGATGTAATGTCATCGTGCCTATCCTATGCTAACATCATTCTTGGTTGGTTGTTGCTACCCTAATGGTGGATTACACCGAGCATGACATAATGGAGTATTATCATGACAATTCTAGGTACCCTGCCAAGATGGAAGACTCACTCCTTTGGTCTTGCCCCAAGTGGGAGACCCAAGTATGAAATTGGCTTGTCGTGTCAGTAGTACATCCCAAGATTTTATTCCTGGATTTCGGAAAGCTAGTTTCTCATTGTTGGTATTGTAGGCACAACTTCAATGGAGAACAGTGAGGGCGTCCATGTCGAATACATTGCCATATTTCTTGCAACGCTCTTTCCTGGGGCTCTGGTCGCTTTCAATTATGAAATGCTGCAAAGCTTACCTCAATATGCTGTTCTTCGCATCTATTGTGCTGGAATTTGGCATAATGCAGTGGTGAGTTTTTTTTTTTTTTTTTAATAACTTCTTTTAGCATGCTACCTACAAGTGCAGGTAGCAACATCCCCCCACCCCAATTTAAGTGGGATTCAAACCCCAGACCTCTTGGTACAACCACCAAGTGTCTGACCAACTCAACTGTTAGACGCTTACTATAACATGCGTTCGCATCAGTCGTATACACCGCAAAACATGCTTGGCAACCATGACTTATATAACATGCATGTATTGGCAGAAATGTATCGCATAATCAGGATTAAAGTGTCGGACCTTGTCCAGTCAAGTGTTTTGTCTAACTAAAATATCTGTTAGGTAACTAATTATGGGTTAACTTTTGACAGCTGTTACTGTTTTACTAATAATCACAAAATTCTAAAATACGACTATTCACAAACAAAATTATCCGTGCCTTAATGATCTCATAGCATTCGCCAATTACCCATTGTTCATGATGGTTGCATATTCCTATTGTAAATTGCTATGGGATCCCTGCGGGCCTTGCTTGAAGCAAATATCAAATAAGAGGGTGTTTCCTTTCGCATTTTAGAAAACGAGTTGAATCATGTTTTATGTTCTGAAAGCTTTGATTTGTTTGTGTACATATACGTACACAGAAGCTGACTACTTGTAACCTCATATCTAGTTTTGTGCAGTTTGTGCACTGGCTTTGCTTCTTCTGCCTTCAGTATTATATCCTTTTTACATTCATGGGGAGAACCCTATGGTACTATTTCTCTCGAACCTCAATGAACTTGTATTTCTCTCTTGCCTTACTTTGAAAGCGTTTATAAACAGTATATTTAAACGTTGGATCAGGTTTTGGATGTGACATCAATGTCACCGTTATCTGGTTATCTGTCTCCTGGTGATGTTGTTATATCAGTTGATGGGATAAAAGTTCACAGCCCCCAAGATTGGATGGATCTGATAGTTCTGATGAATGGCCTGGGACTTCAAGGATCTCATCTCTATAAAGCTGATAGAAGAAAAGGTTATTGTATCTCTAGTTCTTGGTTACGAGATAATGAGAACGCTCAAGTGGTGGATCACCAGTCTACATGTGCTGATGATCTCACATTACTCTCAACTATTCCTTGCTTTAATATGAGTGTGTTAGAGGGTAGAAGCAGCGAGGATGGTCAGGGAAAAGAGAACAATGCCTGCTTGAGGGCTAAGGATATCGTTGATCTTAAAAAATGCGGCAATGGATGGCCTGCAACTGAAATGAACACAAGCAGATGCGAATGTTCACAGGTGGGACTTTAGCACTTTCTTATTGCTTAACTACTATCACTGTCTTAAATTAGATGGCTAATCGTCCAAATGTTAAACTAGCACGTTATTTGATTGACGCTTACAAAATAAAAAATTGTACTACAAGGCTCGAACCTCTCATCAAAAAGGAACTATGTTGTATTATGGGACTGCTTCAAACGCTCTTGTATGTTGTGCTAGCGGCTTAGGTGTGTCCTGCAATTGCACCTGATTATGTTGAGCTTAACTAAATGATTCATTTTCATGTCTTCTATAGGACGAGACGTGCGTGGGACCAGTCCTGTCGCCAGGCCTGACCTGGATTCAAATTGCGTACTCACGTCCTTATTCGGCTGAGTGCTTGTCTCTATGGAGAAACTTATCAGCAGATTTTGTGAGTCTTGATAGTGGAGAAACAAATTGTGGTGGGACCTTTGTTTTCTTTGGAGATGCACTTCCTATGGCTAATTCAATTAGGTTAACTGCATATCGGCCTCGTTCAACATTCAGTTTGGGTCTATCCCTTCCAAATAGGCTGGAGAGGATGATAACGTGCACATTCCATGTATCTTTAGCACTGGCCCTACTCAACAGTCTTCCGGTATGTTGTTCTTTGTGACCGTAAATGTCAAATTTGCTATGTCTGTTGTGTGTTCTAATTTTTTTAACAGTCCACCACGATTTTCTAGTGCACCATGCATGTATCCTAGCGAGCACGTTTTTTTTTTTTGAAAGTACTAGCCAGCACGTGCTCGTAAGAATGAATTCGCCCTTACTATAGGTCAAATTAGCATGTGTTGCTATAATAGTTTAAGCTAGAGACGGACACCAATAGGATTTTTATCGGGTCTTCGTCTTTTATCTCGGATGTTAATCAGTATGCACCAAAATAAAGTAAAATAACATAAATATCAAATTGGAGCTTGGATTTGTTTCAACCTGTTCACTAAAAACAAACAACTGGTCATGTATGGCATTCTGTCTAGTGCATGCTTCTTGAATAGTGTAACTACAACATGTTTACTAACAATTGTGGCACACAAATAAATTATTTCAGGTTTACTATCTGGACGGTGAGTCCATTTTGGAGGTGATAGTTGGGTGCTTCACTATGCTCAACCCTAGGAGAAGGGGACAGGTTCTGAAAATATGCCTATTGGGAGGGACGCTTTTATTAGTCCTTGCCATGACGAAGATCTTTCTTCTCCAGATTTTTGTAGCTCGATAGTTCTTGTGTTTCTGTTATCCTCCTAATTACAAGTGAGTTTTTTTTTGTTTGAAGCATAACAAGTGAGGTTTTGATACCATCACAATTGGTCAAACGGTGCTTGGCTACGGAAAAAGTAAAATGCAATTCTAGATCAAATTGCCCCTTGGGAGCTCGCCAAATTGTGACAAAATCATTATGAGGTTGGTAACGTTGTGTTGCAGGGCGGAAGCGTTGAATAAATTTAATATCTAAAACACATGTTTCCGAGATACCACTCTCAAAGAAAAACACTACTTTTTCAATTAATCCCAAAATCTTCTCTCTAATACAAATACATGGAGCTCTTTATATAGATAATTTCATGCCAAATAATCAAATATTTCATAAATAAATTATCAAAATACTTATTGCCTAATATAATAGATATTTTCTAAACTAATATAAAATCCGTAAATAAATAATTATATTTCTAAAATATTCTTAATAATTGAAAATAACTTAATTAATGATATAATATTTTGCTAGATAATTAAAATAAATTAAAGAATAATTAAAATATGCAAGCATGTTTTGTTTCCATGAATACTCCACCACGTTGGTTGTTCACTCTTCGTTGGTTTAGCTTTGATTGATGTGTTGCCTACTTGGGTAGCATAGGAATTTAGTTTCTTATTTCAATGGGAACAGAATTTACTCAGGCGAGAGAATCACGTGGGTACACATTGTCCCAGTTTTAGCTGAAATATTGGAGAATTTTTTGTATTTAATTTTTTTATTTAATTATTATCTGATAAAGAGTACTTTTACAAGAAACTAGTTGAGCTCCAACGGCGTACTACATGTTGAACAAGTTACCGTGCTAGCCTATTCGCGATTCGTACGGGTCAAGTCAAGAACTCTCGATTCGAGTCACAAGCTCCACCTGTTGAGTACCAAACCAGGCCTAACATTTTTGTTTTAGGATACATGCATATTTAATTTTATACTTGCTACATGGAATTTAGTGGCATAAACAAAGACAACTGAATCCGCAATTCACGATTCTTAAAAATTAAAACCGAGTCGTCTTACGATTCGCGTTTCATAACCTTGGAATCGGCCAAGGGAGCCGAAGCGGATAGGGGTTGATTATGTCGCAAGGAGAGCAAGCTAACTCCACCTTCCATGTCAAACTTTTACAGTATTGCCCCATTGAAGGCTCAAACATGAGACTTCCTGAAGCGCATCAAACCTTTGTGGAACGGGGATGATCAGCTACAGCTAGGCTAGCTAGCCGATGTTATTGTTTATTATTATTTATTATTATTATTATAAACTTTTTCTTAAATCGAATAATCAAAACCTTTAAACTCCTAAGTCATGTGAGCCCCACGTTAAATGGTGAGAAAACCCCCTCTTAAAATAAAATGGTGAGAGGAACCCTTCTCTCACGAATGAGCTTTGGGTATTGGTAAACCTGGAGAGGACACTTGGCAGGACTCTATTGGTTGAAACACTAAAAATTGGATAACACTCTGTTTACACTATACATTTAACTGGCCGTTTGTAACCCCGTTAGCAAAAACGTGGGTATACAACACTTACGTGTGGATTTTCAGCAAACTAATTACTTACACTTGGTTTACACCGAAAACTTAACTGGACGTTACTAACGCCAGTTAAGTAGACAATACATCCGTGAAATCTAATGTCTCCAACGAAACCTAAAACCAGCCGATTGTTTCTTATCGAACTAAAAGCCGTCTCCTTCCTCGTGCTTTCTTCTGAATTCACCTTCTTCCTCCTTTCTCCCTACTTTTCAGTTTCCAGACCTCTTCCTGTTTTTATGTGAAATTGATGACGATGTTGATCAATAAAATATGGGTTTTACAAATTTTATAAAGATTTGGGATAGATTTGTCAATTTGCTATCGGTAAACCTAATCCTTTTCTCCATGTTCTCCTTTTCCGTATCTTTGTTTCAGTGCACAGTCATTCTTTGGTTTCACAATGATGCAGTATGAGATGAACAAATATGGCAGTTTAGACAAATATGATTCCACAATTAGTGAGGTTGGTGGTCCAATTTTGATTTTATTAACAACAATCTGGAAATGAAAGTGCATTCTTCAATACGAGTTGTTAGTGCATCCCTGGAATTTTGCTGGAGTTTATCAATGTTAGTTTGCTACCTGAACTTCATGGTGTTTGATTTCGTCAATTTTAGTTGGTTGTCAATTTATTTTGATATTATTAAGTTTGTCCTATTTTCACCTCTTGCCTAATCAGGAACATGTCTGCAGATCCCTCCAATACTATATGCACCTCAAAAACCATAAGCCATTGCAAGTGGGATGCCTTTGATTAATTTGGACCGGATTGAGAAGCATTGTACAAGTCCAGGGGAAGACAGGGGAAGATTCTGATGAAATCTTTTTGCTTTTGACGTCACATTTCGCAGACTTTTAGTCAATTGTGCCAGTTCAATTGAAACCACAATTCATCATGCCCTACTGGTGAGATGCTTTTTCTGATTTTATGGACAACTGATTTAAAATTTTCTTTGCATTGTTGTTTAATGTTTATGTTCTTATGATCTTCATATAAGTATTGTTTTTAGATACATCACCTCGACGTTATTCTTCGATCGACATTATCTGCCTCCACCTGCAATGTAAAAGTTACTGATGTTATGGCATACACCAAATCGGTTATTGGTTACTCGATGCTATTTATTATCTACATTTATCCATGTTTCCATATTTGATAGTATTGCAAATGTTAGTATTCAGTTATAAAGCCATTCCTTGGATACACAAAATGTTCTGCACTGGCATATTGTAGATACTTTATCATTCTCCTTAGAGATACCATCGAGTCTAAATCTGTGAATGGTGATTATAAAAGTCTAAAGGGTATTTTTGGGTGGATGATTCCGCAGAAATGACGGAGTTAGTGGTTTGTATTTTTGTTCCCAATTAATTATAAACAAACTGAGTTCCATTAGGTGAGCCATTTTTCACCAGGATACAAGCAAGAAGAAGTATTAGTTGACATGGGTACGAATGAAGAAGAGCCTGAAATAGTGAAATGCAGTATATGATTTTGGGTTCTTGAACACATAAGCGGTGGCAATTGAATTGGTTGTCTTGGTTGATTGCTGTTTTCTAGGGTTTACGTACATACTGCTATGAAGGTATGCATAATTTTTTTACATGTCTCTTATTTTTCTTGGTTGATTGCTGTTTAATTTGGTCTTCATATGCATATATGTGTGTATTAGGTAAGGGACAATATAATAAAAACTTAATAATCGATCAAAGTTTTTATGCATGTATAAGTTGTACAAAACAGGCAGAACATGATGGTATGATGAACATATGCTTACTTGGGAGGACTATAAGGCTATGCTTACATCGATCAACGTATAAGTGATTCAAAAATATAAAAAGTTAATCTCATAAAATGGTGATTAGAAGAATGGTTGTTTTTTCTCCTTTTAAATATGTGCTGCTTACTGCTTAAATGGAAATGGAACTTTCGAAGTTGGGCAAGGAAAATTCAAGCTCTTATATATGATAGTAACCAAGAAAAACTTACTCGGTAAATCTAAAGAAGAATCTTGGTATGCGCTGACATTGATCATTTTATTTACTATTTTGTTCATCTTCTTGCATTTTTTTTCTTCTGAATTTTGGTTGCCATCTACGTTTTTAAGGTCAAAGCTCCTCTACATCAGTCATACACCTTTTACACAACAATGATATGAACCTCAGTGACTGCTTTCCAAAACATTATTTATCTTGAAGAAACCAATCCTGTATGGAAGCCCATAGTTGTCAACTGGTGGGAATGACTTCTAGGTGTCCACGGTAAGTCATATAACCAGCTCGACTTCAAAGGAGGAGTATGCCGGAGCACTATCTAAAGGAGTCAAAATGGCAATGTCAATGCCATTTTTGACTCTTTTCTTTCCAGGTACTGCGATAAATTTGTAATGACAAGACCTAATAAATTAATAAAAACAGATGAGTTAGTAATTTTTCTAACTCAGGCTACTGGGCATTGCACCTTTTAATTTGTTTGCTACCTATTCTATGCCTTAATGATAGTATGGAATAGTGATAGCCTATTTGGAAACTTTATCAAAGTGTTCAGTTTGTTTGGATGATATTCATTTTACCCGTATCAAAATTTGTATCCTCATTTTAAAAATTATGGAAAGAGTTAATCATAAAACATGCATCGGTCAAAAATCCTAAGCATGCATCGGGAGTGGGGAGGCAAGGCCAAGCCACACCAAATCAAAAATGCATGGGGATGGGGCGAGGCGAAACTGAGTCACGCCAAATCATAAATCCTAAGCATGCATCGGGATGGGGCAAGGAGAAGCCGAGCCAAGCATGCATTGGAACAGAGAGGGGAGAAGCCGAGCCAAACCAAATCAAAAATCCCAAACAACAGGGCGGGGCAAAGCCACGCGACACCAAAAATGCCAGACGGGGCCACATCACATCAAACCAAGACTATGGTTAAAAGTAAAAAAAATGATGGTAGATGGTTTTCAGGTCCGCCCGGTACGTAGCACGGACACAAAATCTAGTGAGTATTATTACAAGAAACTAGTTGGAAGCGTAACGAGCTAAGCTTTAACAACGTACTATTACATTAGTTGAACAGGTTGTCGTGCTAGCATACTAGAGGGCCTCATTAGGAACCAAGTAAGGGAGCCGAAGCAAATACGAGGGTTGATTATGTCAAGGGGAGCAAACACCTTCCATGTCAAATTCTCCAGTATTGCGTTATCAGGGACTCGAACCTGGGACCTCCTGGAGCGCATCAAACCTTTGAGTAAAGGGGATGACCAGCTGAGCTAGCTACCGGACCAACTATTATTTTTTATTTTTTTTGTAACGGGTTACAAGACACTTCGATGGTGAGAGCGTGCTGAGCTATGGGGTGAGCAACGTCGTTTCCCTCTCGATAATATATAAATGAATATTTGCAAAACCATGAGTATAAGTTTTGAGGTTAGCCAAAATTGGAATTGGTCCGACTTGCCAGTGAGGGAGCTTGGAAAAGTTTTTTATGGCTTCAACCACTAACTGGGTGTCGCTTTCGATAACACAACGGCCAGTGCTATCCCTCGAGGCAGTGCAGGATAGATTTATGAGCTAGCAACTTCTCAGACCTTGGATCATGAAAGCAAGCCATCTTTTTAAGAGAAACAACTGTCAGAAAAAGCTTATTTGCAAAGAATTCCTTCACATCTATGAAGTTATAAACATAAACAATAAGCAACATTTACATGGGTGGATCGTATGAATCCAACACCAACAAATAAACCTCCATTGGAGTTGCAGCTCGTAAATTCTCTGATAAACGCAAAACAGCGGATGGAAACGATAATACCTTTAATATTAGTCCTCCGGACCCTAACCGTAACCTTTCCATTACCCTTCATAATAACGTTCCGTTGAATATGGTCTGATTCAAATTAAATTCAATTATTACAATGTATTATTATTCAATGAAGA
Organism: Papaver atlanticum; assembly: GCA_023531105.1. Taxonomy (NCBI): domain Eukaryota; kingdom Viridiplantae; phylum Streptophyta; class Magnoliopsida; order Ranunculales; family Papaveraceae; genus Papaver; species Papaver atlanticum. The sequence goes on along the minus strand of JAJJMB010000989.1, from coordinate 865,581 downwards.
TGGGTTTGATTTTACGTTGTGATCTTGGTCTTGTTCAATTATCCGAAGGATCCATGTCTACATCTTATCAAAAATCAGCTTAATTATAAGATGATTTTATGAAATTACAGTTCGCAAGTGATTACAAAATTGAGAACATTTTTTTCATTTTTTTATAGGCGCATGAGTTGAGATTTGGGTTTTTGATTTCTAGATTCTAAATCACAACAAAAAAATCAATTCTAAAACCATCGATTTCCTGATCCATGATTTTACATGGTACAACACAATTTCCCCCAAAACGTTCAGAGGTGATTCGTGTATAGACCCATAAGCCCGTCAGTGCTATTGGACCGGTCAAGAGACGATTTAGCCGCTAATGACTTGATTAATTAGATATGAACAATAATAAATAGAAATTATTCCAAAAATAACTTGGTCATGGAACTAATACCACTTGATAGATGTCGAAAAGTTACGCAAGATGGACTACTTGAACGCATCATTCGGACGCCAGACGAAAAAGAAAACATTCAATTAGTATGAAGGGGAAAATAGTTATTTTGCATAAAAATGCTATTAAGGCAACCGAGACTTCTAGTCAGTGCACCTTTATCACAAATCATATTCATTATCTTTTGACGTCCGCCCATATCCAAATCCATGGGTGCTTTAGTAATATGATTTTAGTTATACCAAAATCGATTCGAAGAGAAACTCATTCTCCTCTTTTCTCTTCCCTTCTCTCTTTTGTTTTTCCTCCTCCTCCTCCTCCTCCTCCTCCTCCTCCTCCTCCTCCTCCTCCTCTTCCTCTTCTTCTTCTTCTTCTTCTTCTTCCTCCTCTTCCTCCTAGCGATTTCAATTCAGAGAAATTGAGCGTATTTTTGTGGGGGATTCACATAAAACTTAGTAGCTGGATGAATCAAGGGAGTAGGTTATGATATTGAAGCTGTTTGAGCTCTGGAAAGAAGAATAATTGGTATGTTAAATTAGGGTTTTTTAATTGATAGAAATTTACTTATGAATTTGATGTGGTTCGTAGATTGTAAGTGAGTTTGTTGTTAATTGAGTTGTAGATGATTATATAGGGTTTAATTTTAGTATTCTTTAGGATAATCGAAGATTAGGGTTTATACTAATCGAAGATGAAAATTAGGGTTTCATGTTAATCGAAGATGACTATTTGGCTGATGCAAAAGAAGAGATTAAGGGAAGATAAAAACCAGCAAAATGCATGCACAAATTCAATGAAAATTCATGAACAAATTAAATTGGTTACTTTAAGTTTTACAAGCATTTAAAATACCCAGTTAACAGATTTCACCAATCGTAAGTAACAAGGAATAAACAGTTGAAATCATCTATAAAAATATGTTTGGTTTGCACAAGTAAAAATAAGAAAATTAAGGAAAGATAAAAACCCCTACTTTTGTAGAACACAAATCCAGCGAAATTTAGAGTGTCGGTTGAGCTAGAATTTTCACTTGAAAACCAAAACCTTTCTTTTTGTTCCTGGTTTTCTTGAAAATCAATAAAATTAAGGGAAGAAAAATGGTGGAATAACAAGGTATAAGAAGAAAGAAGACTTGTTTCCCAGATTTAGTTTTGAGAAGAAAATAAAGAAACAAAAATATCCCTAGATAGCCGCCCATGTCAAAAACGTGTCATGCATGCTCAATTATTTTCTAGAGCTTTCTATGACACATATTAATCATGCACACTAATTTCGCTAAGGGTAACCATTTAGTTAACAACACCCAAACCTGGTTTAGGGCATTCTCTGCTGCTACTATACACCCGATATTAGGATCACACGCACACACTACACAACTCTAGCCGAAATAAGTTAGCTAGGCTCGGCTCAGAGTTAAATCAAAACTTTTTACGAGTGTCACACCATTACCCCCTTAAAAGAATTTGGTCCCCAAATTCAAAAATTAACCAAAGGGCTAGGAAGGTTGATAGACGCATTATTGTGTCTAATATGTCTCAATTGTATATATTGTTAGTGTTCGATTTTGTATTTATTTTGTTATTTTATGTCTTTGTAGGTATTTTTAGAGAAATAAGCTCTTGCGGCGAAATTGGCTCGAAAAGTGGTGTTTTACACCCCAGGATAGAGTACTAAAGGCACCCCAGAAATGCACCGGAAGCACCCCAGAAATGTGTCGGAGGAACCCCGGAAAAATTACTATCTACGCCCAAAAATTACTATTTGCACCCCATAAGACAAGTGCTAAAGGGACACCCGTGCAGGATTAGGGGGAGGACATGTTCTTCTCAAATTCAAAAGAATATTTTTGGCGGGAAAATAAACTTATTTCTCTGTCAAATTTTCGATCGATTTTTGGACGTGATTTAGTGAGATTCAATCCCTGAAACTTAATGGGTAGACGTGATATGACCATAGAAAGCTGGTATGGGTGTCTGTTTGGATTAGAATTGGCTGTAATCATCGCATGGAGCAAAACAGAGTTACACACATTTTCACGGGATAACATGAATTACAGTGAGTTCGATGCCTGTAATGCACGAGTTTGGAGTGTGTTCGACCGTAATGGATACAAATAAGGAGATTAGACTTCTAAAAACGCGTGGAGGAGCTAAACAGAGAATGAAAATCTTGATTATTCCCGTATCATGAATAAAAGATATTGTGAATATTTCGGAATTAATGGAGGAGATTCAACGCCTGTTTTTGGTATAAATAGAGTCCCTGGGAGACTTAGAGGGGGTGTGGAGAGTTTGGGGAGCTTAGGAGAGCCAGAGAAGAAGAAATCACAAGTTGCAGAATTCAGTTTCTGCTGCTGCTGCTGATGATGAACGCGAAGAACATAAGACGCAACGTAACCGTCGTTCTTCAACAGCAACAGCGACAATAGGGTGAGGGTCGTAATGCGACAGTGTTAACAACACTTCAATTTTATCGTTCTCTGTAACAGCTCGGTTTGTAACAAACAGAAGTGTTACAAACCCGGTTTTTGTCAATTTTCTCCTATTTCATCATTTGTGAACCATTTTTGAGCATTAATAAAGATGAATTTTGAGCATATTTCCATGATAATGATGAGCTAATTCTCGCGTAACCAAGGCATGGAGGAAGCTATTGTTGCATGAATAATTGGTAATTATTTTACTTTTCTCTAATTTTGCAATTTATAATTCACTCAAATTACTGCTTTGCAGAATTTTAATTATTTGCATAATTTTTCCTAATTAGTTGTGATTCAATTAGATAGGTTATGCTTTGGTTAGATAATCTATGCTTAAGGGATACAATTAATGTTTGAGAACATGCTTGATAATTTGTGAATTAAGAAAAAGAGATTCTAAAAATAATTAGAGTTTTGGAATTTTTATCATCATTTATTCATGTGTAATAGTGGAATCTAGTGTCTTGGTTATTTTCACTCTAAAAAGTAAATCCTTAGTCCCAGTACCTCTTGCACCAATTGTAATATTATTGTATATTTTTATTAATTTTTAAAAACTCGAATCTTCACAAATCTGAACGAACCCATTCTTACCACTATTTAAAATTACATCAAAGGTTACCTACAAGTTGCTCTGGGTACTTTTCTCTCTTACCAGACTCGAGCTCCCAAATAACTTCTTCAGGAGAGTGATGCAATCCATTCTACTCTCATCATTTCTAGAATTTGCAAATAGGCCACAAATCCCGACTCCTTTCAGCTGAGTGTGTCAGTCACTATGTTTGTCTTCCTCGGGTGGTAGTTCAGTTTGCACTTGTAGTCCTCTAATAAGTCGAACCATCTTCTTTGCATCATCTTCAAATTTGATGTGCTTCAGGCTCTTGTGGTCCGAGTATCCCATAAAGTAGAACATTTCTGCTGCCAATTCTAAGTCGTAAGTCTCTCATGGGTCTTCAACTATCGTGGTGCATAAGCCACTACCCTTTTACTAATCGAAAATATCTTCTTGGCAGCGGGTACTTGTTCTTGATGCGACATGGTTAAACGGAAATAATCGATGCACATTCTCATTGATCCATCCTTCTTGAGCACAACCAGAATTGGTGCTTTCCACGGTGATGTACTCGGCCTAATAAAACCTAATACAGTCAACTCATCAAGTTTTTCGCGTCATTCTTCAATTTCTTTAGGTGACATATGATATGGAGGTATAAATATTAGTGATTTCCCTGTTCGTACATAAATCTCAACGTCGATCTTCTCTTTGGTGGTAACCTGGGTAAAATTTATGGGAAGACATTAGCAAAATCTCTAACCACTAAGACGTCTTCTCCCGTATCTACAACTTCGTTTCCCTAACTAAGATGGGGAAAAAAAGTTATGCAAAAATTAGGGAATTCATACAAGTCCTAGTTAACTAGACCAAATTTTATAAGAAATCTTTTTAACTATTGCATATGAATGGAAGTGCAAACTTGGCATGGAGCAAATGATATCTTTATCAAAATACGAGGAGTACATCAAAGAGAATTACTAAGCGAGTTTTGGGTACCAACTTTGTATATCAAGGAAGTAAACACAAAGAAATTCATTTTGTTTTGCTACCAAGCAATAATGCAAACAAAAGATTGCATGTTCAAAGTGGTGAATAATTGAAAATGACGGACAATAAAATTGTGATTTTTGATTATCCCTTCAAGGGCAAAAGGTATGATGAAAAATTAATATTAAGTAAAAATTAGAACTAGTTAATAGGGGAAGCCAATGCGGGGAAACATGATCATCAAAGCAACTACTGTGACGAAATGAAATTCTTTTCAAAACAAGGAATCAGGCTCATGACACAAAAAGGTAATTGTTTTTCAATAACTAACCAAGTTCATGACAAAAATTCATTATGTTTTGAGTAAAACTTCAATCTAATTTCTCCCTTGCCAATTTTGGCTAATCAAGAAGAAATATGTAAGTTTTATTATTTTAAATCCTACAGGGACTTGTAATATTTTTTTTAAGAAAAATTAAGAACAAATTGGTTTAGTAAAACCATCGATAACACACTTCGTCTACATTTTCCAAATAGGCAAATAATATTCCGGTAACCATCTTAGAAAAACGTATTATAGATATGTTGATGGGGCAAAACGATTTGCTGGTTTTATGGGAAAGTGAAGAGACGACCGTGAGGAGGAGACTCCTCGACCGAGAAAATTGCTTTACCCTTTTGCAAACAGATGCACTGCACGGGAGTGCTTTGAGTTCGAGAGATCAATCTATAGGACTCCGGCCTAAACCAAGACAATGGTCGTTCCAGAGTCAATTCGATCACAAGAGAGGATGGGTCGATCTGTAGGAGGGAAGCTGAGAAGTGTGTGAGATCAATGCTGATCAAGGATTGTGTATGTGTTGTGTATTCTGCGTGAAGAAATGAGATAAGTTCTGATTGATTGAATTTGCTCTGTTGAGAGTGATTGCTCGGGCGAGAATTCTTGTGCGGATGAGAATTCTTTGTTCAGATGAGCGTTCTTGTTATTTCAATCATGGATTCAGAGACTCATTTATATTGCAAGAATAGTAGACATATTGATCCAAGTAAGTGTGACGGTTGCTGGAGCGAAAGAGTGGGAAAGTGGGAAATCGTGTTAAAACCAGTTACTCATCGTGTGGAGACTTGGTTGATTGTCCACCCACTACTTTGTTAACTCCTCTAACCACTTGCACGACTTAATCACATTCTCATCGTGGGTGTACACACGTACCGTAGGCCGCCAAACCAAAACCCTAGTTAATATCCCCCCATGTGACATGATTGATGTCCCGTGATTGTGGAGTCTGCAAGGCAGACGTGTATTTAGTTAGTCAATTGTTGACTTGATCACACGATGAGTCTTGATATTGTTGAGTTGAGCATGATTGACGAATGCTCTATGATTCATGGATTGAGCATGTCTGTTGAGAAAGATGTATAGTTCTCGAATGAATGTTGATAACTGAATCAACATGATGAATATTGATAATCTGAGCAAATATTGCTCGTCTGAGCGAATATTGATAGTTGAATCAATATGATTAGTTTGAGAAAATATTGCTCGTCTGAGCGAATATTGATAGTTGAATCAATATGATTAGTTTGAGCAAATATTGCTCGTTTGAGAAATTATTAAATATTGATAGTTGAATCAACATTGATAAACTGAGCAAATATTGCTCGTCTGATGATTATTGGTAACACGACCAAATAAAATATTAATTCAAAATATTGGTAGCTGGACCGAATATTATACCATAAAATGTTGACTTCTTGATCAACATAAAAATAGTGGTGTTTGAACCTGTTCAAAATTATGCTTTGTAGAGCATTTAATTCGAAACCCTAATTTTGATCGATTGCTAATCAATTCATGATTTACTTAAAATCAATAAGTGGAGGGACCGGCTACATGGGATGATGAGCCGACCATGTAGCGCCCAGGTGCTCGAATGATCAAGCACCAAAGTCCTTTGCAGACCAGTTGGTGAAAGAATGATTAAATGCTGGTTTAACCATTTATTAAAATAGTGCTCGTCTGAGCATTAGGTAATAAAACCTAATTATGGAGAGATGAGGGACCGGCCAAGAGGGCATGGAACTGGCCCTTGGTGGTCATGGGACTGACGGACGGTCGTTTGATGAAATTCCAAATTATTTGGAAAGAGTTTGAACCAAATATGAACAAATTAGGTCAAATTACGAAGATGTGTGGGACTGGCTTCTTGCAAGCCAAAGGGCCGACCCTGGTCGGTCAAGGTGACATGCCCGTGTCACCATGTTGCTCGTGTCTCAATTCTGAGAATTGTTATATTTTATGACGTGCGTTCGAGCAACATCTTGGATTTTCAGAAGAGTTTGATCTTGACTGAAACTCTCAATTTTGTTCGAATGAGCAAGTAGGGCATTGCTCGTGCGATCGATATTAAAATAATACTCCCTCCGTCCCACTATTAGTTGACCTACTTTATAACTAAATTTAGTTATAAAGTAGGTCACTAATAGTGGGACGGAGGTAGTAATATTTTAATATTTACGTGAAAAGCCTAGTCGGTGATGTGACCATTTGACTTTTTGGATTTTGACCGTTTGATGGAGTAATATTTGAGAAAATATGGAAAAACCAGGGTTTTTGTTCAAACGAAGGAGTTTCATGAGATAAAGGAAATAATAATGATAATAAAATAAGGGATCATAAGGTGTGGGACCGGCCACGACTAGGGGATGGCAGGCCATCTAGTAGGCCCGGTCCCGTGAGACTTTTCCCTATTTTTTGATTATTTTTCATCGTGTGAAGGAAATATGGAGAAACTAAGAGTTTTGCTCAAACGAGAGAGTTTGCTCAAATGAAGGAGTTTTCATTAGATTAGGAAAAATAAGGTAAAATAAAAGGAAGAGGCGTGGGACCGGCCGGTCGGTGGGCCTGGTCCCTTCAGGTGCCTCTTTATTATTTTATTATATTATTTTTCTTCCCTATTTTGCATAGGTTTCCTCGTTTGTCCATATTTTTGAGTGCTCGTTCGTGCGCTGGGGTGCTCGTTTGTACATTATTGCTAAGTACACTCGCACCATTTTTTCGGGGCTTACTCGGTGGTGGTCCATATGCCCGCACGTTGAATATTTATTACTAACCCATGGAATTCTATTGGGAAAATCCATGAATTGAAGTAACAAAATATCATGATTAACGTAGAATTCTTTCTAGAAATTCAATTGATGAATCTCGCGACTAGAAATAACTAATTAATTAATTAATGGCTCTATACTAGCAGGCAAGCTGTCTAGGAGCATTATGATTATTCGAGAATTGAGCGATATGAGCTAATTGAAGCGTCATATTTATTCTGTATAGTCAGGGAAAACATTGTTACATCCTGAAGACGTTATCGCTCTATACTAGAAGGCAAGATGTCTAGGAGCTATCCAATCATTAAGATTCTGTACATATGTCTTTTATATAGTCAGGGAAAACATTGTTACATAATTAAGACATTATTGCTCTATACTAGCAGGCAAGCTGTCTAGGAGACGTCCAATCGTTTTCGATTCTATATAAAAGTGATCACTGAAATTTGTTCAGTATTGATGAAATATGCCGCGGTCTCAATTGAGAGACTTCATATTCATGTATGCTCTGAGAGGAAATACACTCAGTCAGAGATCATCGTGGCATGATCTTTCATGCTTAAACGAGAGACATGAGTCTCCATACTCGTCTGATTACTGGATCAGGAATATGCAAGGTTATGATTTTATGATGTTAGCCTTTGTCAAAAATCCACCATCAACATTAAGTCCCCTGCTTAGTGAGGGACAGTCATGTTCCTCAGTCAGCACTGGATGGTGATTTTTTTCCAGTCATAGACGAAATAAGTAATTGAACTTAGTCGTGAAAAAGAACGTTACCGGATTTTCGATTTGCTCCAATGATGTCGTGTACAAGCAATTGCCGAGATGAAGATCCCGATAACATGATAGAGCATCATTTGACGAGCATGAATTGGTGCGGTACTGCTGATTTTGGTGATGGAACGTCTAATCTTGGTCGGTTTAGGATTCACGGGCCCGGGCCCAAGAAAGGAAATCCTTATGGAATTAGGTTTTGGAAATAAAATTTGATATAAAAGGGATAAACACCTCTTCTTCTTTTTTTATTTCTTCTTCACGACCGACCCCCCTTCTCCCTTCACCTCCCTTCACGTCCGAGCAGCAGAGGAGGAGAGCAGGAAAAATTGCAGGAGCCGCCGCCGTCCGACCAGGTACGTGAATTATTTTATTTTTTATTTTTTTGATGTTTCATGAGTTTTTCATGTTTTATTCATGTTAAAATTATATATGTATATACATATATATTAATGTCAGTTTTTCACAAAAAACCCTTATTTTAGGAACGGACGTTCGTTCGTTCGTTAGTTTAAGAAACGAACAATAATCCCTAACTTAAGAGAGATTTTTTGGAAATAGACCCGCGTCTAATGATAAAATTTTGTTTATGAGCTTTCATGAAAACCAAAATTTTATTTTTTAAAAGTGTGAACTTTCACAGAATTTGAATAAACTCTCGTTTCAAAGGCGAATGCTTGTATGAGAGAAAAGTTATTTTTTTTAATCAAAAATACGTGACTTATTCTCGTATTTTTTTTCTTCTAACTTTCGTGAGTTGTTCACGGTTTTATAGAAATCAAATTTTGATTTTGATTTTTTTCTTAAAAGAACTTTGCTCGTCTATGCAGGTTGAGGAAACGAGCAAGTTTTGAAATCACCAATTGTTAGCGAAATTGTAATCAGGTAAGGATCAGACTGTTACCATTTTAATGCATGTTGTTACCGATGCGTTTTGACTCCACATTCTTCGTAACAGATAATTGTGATTTCCAGTAGAGATAAACAAGGTTTGTTAGTTGAGATTCCATATCTAAAATTATTTTCTTATTTATTTTCCTTACTTTTTTCGTGATAGTAGGAAGATTATCCGAAACCATTCATGTGATGGTTACCTAGTTGACATCATCTATTTGATATTCGATTTACAACTACATAAGTTGTTGGTTCAGTGCTTGGTGCAATAGGACCTGAAAGGTTTCTGAGCATATTACATCTTAATTACTTATAGTCGAAGCTTTCTTTCTAGGTAATATCTTGGTTAGTGTTCTTACGGTACACATTTATTTGTGTATGTTTCCAATACCTTTTCATGTATCCACCTGATATCCCGCATATGGTTGTTAACTAGTTTTTTTTGTGCCAATTGATTATATTGTGTTTGTCTTCTTAATTCTGGTCAAGGCACTTGTCTGTTTGTCTCCTTTTCAGTTCATCAATAGGTCCAACGTTAGAGGTCGTGTATGTTCTTACTTATTTATATCAACTTTATTCTCAATAGGGTCACTTGTGCAAACTTATTATTGTGGTAACCATATAATTTTAAAATTGCAGGATAGTGAAGGTTAGCTACAGAAGAAGGCGTACAAAGTACTCTTCCATTAGTCTTGGGCTTCTCAGATTTAACTTCATTCTATAGTGATTTGAAGGTTGTAAAACTTGAGTCTGAGTAAGATAGATTAAAGTTACCGCTGTTGAATATCTGATCAGAACACTTTTTGCTTGCTTTTGTTTAGGAATTGAATCGGGTGTATAGTTATCTGAGTTAAACAAGTAGACTCAGCAAAAATGTGTGTGTTCTCTATTTTTAGTATATTTTCTGTACAATGACTTATTTCCCATTTATGTATATAATTTTGGATTGTTTACATTAGTTTTGACTTTGAATTGGTGCAGAAATGGAATATAATGTTTGTACAAGGTAAATTTGTATTGAAAACTTAGAGAAAGGTCATTGTTTTTTATAGAATGTATTTTAAAACCCTGCCTTTAGATCTCAACTTTTGAAAACCTTGAGTTCTTTTCATGGGGTATAGATAACAATCTAGAAAAACCAGAGATGGATTGTTCACCAAAGATCACACATTTCGTTACAGACAAGTTGTGATCTATAGATTACCCATTACATCATATGGGCAAAGATTAGACAGCCAGTAGTTAGATCACAGTTTTTAAGGATAATTCATGGTTGTTTTGTTGTAGTGAAGAGAGATCCTTTTCTAGAATCTTCTAAAGAGGATTGACTCATTACTTATACGGGTTTCGAACGGTCATGGGACCCATACAATTATGGGTTCGTGAGCTCATGGAGTTCGCGAACCAATTTATTTCCAAGAAGGTCATGTGGACAATGTCAACCTTTTTCTTAGATCGATAAATGGAGATTTAGAGCACAAGAGTTAGTTGATATCCACATCAGGACCTTTGAAGAGACTGTACCAAGGACATCCTTATGGAGGTACTTGGAGTTATGATTTAACACATGACAAGATGTACACAAAACAAGATACAACATATATGGCAAGAAAGAAATGGTTACCTTTCTTGAACCAGTTGTGCATCCTCCTTTAAAGACTACGGGAGGAGGCACTGTTTACCATAATCAGGTTATGTTATGGTAGGCATCCATCACATGCCCAACACGAACAACAAGATTTTTTTGTATACATTTTTGTTGAGTACCTTTTATGTCTCTATCGCAGTTTATCTTGGGTGAGCTTCTGAGGGATAGAGAAGTAAGATTCTTACATGTATATGGTCTTTTCCTTGTCCTTTTAATGCCTCGTCTCAATCGGTTAATCTGCGCTCTCAGTTCAGAAATCCTAAGATCAATTCTTTTCTGAAGGCTCGAAACTGTATAGTTTTGAGTTTCCAATAAAGCTTTCTTTGAATTGAAGTTATCTTTCCTTTTCCAACATACTTTGAGAGTTGCAACACAATTAATAATTTGGTGCAAGGACTTTTGTAAAACATAAATCCTATCTCTCTCAGTTACTGGCGAATAACTTTTGAGAAACTTTTCGTGTGGAAATAAGGTTTCACACTAGACGATTTTCCTTTAGAATTATTCTTGCATAGTTTCTTATGACCTTCCTGTTTACACTGGGATTTTTTTTCCTGAGATCTAACAGGATCAGGTTTACTTTTCTTTTATGTACTGGATGTACTTTTAAAGGTATTTGAAACCATTTCTCTGGCATGCTGAGAAACATGAAGATTTGTGCTTTCTAGAGAATCTGGTGAGCACATTGAGTTATTTCTTACTTGACCATATAGTGGTTTTAGTCTAGATAACTCTTTTTCCAAGTTCTCAATCATTGAAAGTGCTTGTATTAGATCATTTCTTGAATCATTAAGTTTTGTTTTCAAGAACTTTTCTATTTTATTACTTTTTTCGAGTCTTTTTTTTCAAGAAAAACATTGCTTCGCTCTTTTGATTGAAATATTTTCTACAAGAAGGTTAACTCTGTCATGAAGAAAGGATTGAAAGCATATTTTGTGGTCAGAGTCCTTGAAAGCACGGACAGTTTTAACAATGGGTTTATCATGACAGTTAATGAACCTGTTGTGCAATTGTCTTCTCAGAAGGTTTGATAAACTACTCGGTTGCACATTCAAGAGAGATGTATTGCTGAATAGAGAGACCTCCTTTATCGTGCCATATTTTATTCTGGGAAGTACGTAGAATGAGTCTTTCATTGGTAAATTGAAAACCATTCTTTGACTCATTGGTTACAGGTTTAATCGTTTACAAACACAAACTTATTAGGATTTCCGTGTTTTCGCGCTCTGATACCAATTAAAAACGTGGGAGTACCAAAATACACCACCAACTTTTTCTTAGGCAACCTGTATGAACTGAACCAAAATACATTTCCGAGAGTTACAACTTAATGAATCTCAATCAAGAATAATATTCAGATTTCATATTTGTTTCTCTCACAATCAACAATAAAGGGGTATAAATTTGAAAAAATTTACCTTGACCATCTCGACTTTATGAAGGTGGCAACTTAAGATTGGAACAAAGTTATTGGTCCTATTACTGCTAAGCTCAAAGATACGGCCCAGTCTTTTAAAAAGATGATCAAAAAGGAATTTGGGCATATATCTAATGAAATTGCAATAGCTCATAGGAAACATACTGAAATTCAAAAAGTAACGCAGCTAAGGGATGCTAGTAACATTGGGAAAAAATTGTAGACCATTTGTATCATCTTATTGACACCAAGATGAAATTTCTATAAAAAAGTAATCATTCCAAATGAATTCATTTTCGATTGGAAGAAGCTCTTGAATGTTTAAGTTATACCCCCCAAATGCAACTATTTATACGGAGGCTCATCTTCAATATGTTATAAGCAGTATCGAATAATATTGGCATATTTATTATCAATTTTGACAAAACTTGCAGGCTTTATCGTTATGTTAATTAGATAATTAACTATCTCTTCCTTTAGTACCCTGCAACCCAAGCATTCTTATTCGCTTTTCCCCTAGGAATTAGAGTTCATGAGCTCAACAACTTCCACGTTAAATACCTTATTGCTCAATCTTTTATATGTTAAAGATGGTGGTCTGAGTTCCAGCTCTTGCGCTTGCCTTTTCTAATGTTGGTGGAAAGTGAGGAACAAACTTTTGCTCGAGGGAATAAAAACTTTCATCACAATAATTATTCATAAAGCTAACAACCTATTTGGATGTTTGTCCAAGCACCATCATACTCTTCTGGAAGGTGATTTCTGTTATTAACAACTCTTCTCGGAAACCACCTGAAGCAGGACAACTAAAGTTAATGTTGATGCAAATTGCACAGATGGAAATAGTAACAATGCATCTGTTGAAAGAGGATAATCTTGTAGCGGCTGAAGCATTTGGCTTTTCGGCCCCATGGGGTCGTGCTACCCCACACGGTCAGGCATAAAATAGTTATAATCTAGCGAATCCTTGGACGTTGGATTATGCATTCGACGGACAGGATTATGGATTAGTCATTCTTGCATTTTTATTACAACTGCCAAAGATTTATAATTTAAAGTTGATCCTTATTATATTTTTGATAACTATTCGGTGTAATTTACTGTTGGTGAGTTGGTCGAATTGTGACGCCCCAATTATGACACCTGCTTAGCTAATAGGATTACAACCTAATTCTAGCATCAAATCTGGATTACTGCTTATAAGAATCATGATTACATAAACTAACTTGAACCGCTAACCCAAACTCTCTGATATACATAATGGAAGTCTCTCGAATGATATAAATAAAATAATTTGTTGTTTCACAATTAAAGAGAAAAAAAATACTCCCTCCGTCCAAGTTATATAGGCGGAAAATTAGTTTTTGGTTTTTCATCTATATAGGCATGGTTATAATTCCTAGATGACTCTTTCCAAATATGCCCATATTAATGATAGTAATATTAAACTAAACTTAAATTTAATATTCCTAATTTTCATCAAAAGCAAAGGGTAAAACAAGAAAGATGGTGGATATCTAAAAAACCCATACAAATTTCTTAATTTAAGGGATTTGGTTTCACATAACTCTTCTCGTGCACCATCTCTTCTGGAAACTGAAAAACTGAAGTGGAAACGAGTGATCACATCATCCCAAAGGGGTGCTCAGTGGAAACGTACATATCTTCCAAGAAATCATGAACATGTTATTAAAAGATAAATAATTAAAGTACAAAAGTAAAAGAAAACAATAAACACCTTTTACACCCAACAATCTGCACATAACACAACAACCGGCCTAATGTGCATACGAGTAGTTTCCGCAGATATCAATATGTATATATAATATTGCCAATACCGCTAATAGATAATATTGCAAATACCGCTAAAAATTTATATATAATTATTACACGGTCTCTCGTGCTAGTAAGTAATATTGCAAATTCCGCTAATAAGACTTAGCGAGAAGCTGTAGGAAATCACAGACACTTCTCGCGAGGAAATTGCACCACGCATATCACACCGTATACCAATCATGGTTTCGAAATCACTAATAAGTTTATACCGTAACTAAACAATCAAACATAACATGCATACGTCTAACTTTCCCTGTCAATATTGTATATATAATTATTACATGACCTCCCATGCTAGTAAGTAACATTGCAAATACCGCTAATAAATACCATAAGTTAATATTGCCTATTCCGCTAATAAATAATATTGCCAATCCCGCTAATAGTGACTTAGCAAGGAATTGTGGTGAACTCAGACATCATTCGCGGGGAAATCTAGACAACGCATATTACACAACATACCCATTCATACACACAAACGTGCTCTCATATAGTAAAGACACATCATGCCCGTAGATGGAAAGTAATCTCAATGATCACAAGAAAGGTATATAAATTCCCACCTAATTTGATGACAAATCACGTCTACCTCAAGAATTCCCATATACAAGTCTATAATAACGTTCATTATCATCCCCATCATCTTGAACGTGTAATTACCATCTGAATCAACATGAAAATGATACAAAAATGGTTGTTCAAAACTCCAGTCGATATCCTATGTTCTATCTCAAAGTTTTTTCTAACGTTCCATTATCTCTTTCTTTATTAAATTTCTATTGATGGTTCTATATCCAAATTGATCATTGGAAAGGTAGGAAAAATGCCCAGAAACTGGCCAAAAACTATCTTAGGTGGTCAGCAAATCACCTAAACTAACGGTCAATTAACAACCTTTAACAGTCAAATAGGTCAAATAACAGTCAACGTACATAGTCAAGGTCAAGTCTTGGTCAAATAGTCAAAGGTATGGTCAACAAATCAACTGGTCAGGGTTCACTGAGTTAAGTCTGTTTCAAACTGAATCGACTCAGTCAGGTAAACTAAGTCAGACAAGACAGTCAGCTGACTGGGATGACTAAGCCTAGACCAATTCACAGGCCACTGCACTGGCCACGACTTCAGTTGCACCAGAATGGTGCATCACCCTAACTCCAAAACTCTACTACCAGCACTCTTTCATCTGTAGTTCAGTACCATAACTCAACCATCATTTCTTTGTTCTCAATTTTAATTACATTAACTTCTTTAGCTGTAACTCATCCTTGCTATCACCTGCGCATCATCTGCAGCTACATTATCAATATCATCTCAGATTGAATAATACTTTGTGACACTCGTAAAAAGTTTTACTTTAACTATGAGCCGAGCCTAACCTATTTTTGCTAAAGTTGTTGAAAAGACGAGGGTACCCAAATACACCACAATCTTTCGAATATCAACCTATAAGTATGATACCAAGTGTGATCGTCTATGGACAAAATTGAGACAATACAACAACTATGGTATACACTTTGTTTGATCGTCTATGGATAATAGATCGAGACAATACAACAACAAAGTGTTCACTTGATAATATGTATGGTATAAAACTGAAACACTATAGGATCAATATCAAGTGACTAGGATTAACGTACAAGTGTTATTTACTTTAAATTATAATAAACAAATAATAATTGCAGAATAATAAAGTAAATGACACAGCAAGATTTTGTTAACGAGGAAACCGCAAATGCAGAAACCCCTCGGGACCTAGTCAAGTTTTGAATACTCTTAGAATTAAGCCGCTATACAAAATTTAATACCAACTTCGTATAGTTGAGACCAAGTAAACTACCCCTAGCTACTTAGTTTCCTCAGTATCCCCGTGCCTTCGACTTTTAGAGTCACGCACGTGAATCACTAATCCTTTCGATCGTATTCCAAACAGTAAAGGATAAAGCTGTTTGGTAACCACTCTATTCAATATTTGGTAATAAGATATCATAAGTCGTTGACAAAGTCTCTTCTGTCTAATCTTATAAACTCCTTTGTCTGGTTAGATCAATCTAAACTTTGATTACCGAAATAACCAATTTCTAGATTTGCAATTAATCAATATAGAACTCAAGGAGTAACTATAAAGTAATGTCGATCTCACACAACTAGCCAATCAAGTCTATCAAATATAAACTCGATTCTAGTTGGATCCCAGATGATCAAGGTTTGTGCACTAAATTCACAACATATGAAAAATAATAAGAAAATCCTTTTCGTCTTCAAATCTTTGATTGTCTTCTTAATAACCTGCACAACACAACTTGAATCCTCTTGTGATCAATCACACACAGAACAGAGTATGTTAACAATGGATTATCACAAGATGTCTTTAGATTCGAAAATGGTTCAAAAGATCCCGTCGATACTTTGATCTAGTTTGAGTGAGCCTTATATCAGAAGAGAAGGCTCTCAAGAATAAACAAACTAGGTGCAATCAAAGTTTCAACAACCGTTAGTCAATAAAATCAATAATCGAAAACTAAAATAACAATGCAATTATCTAGTTTCCCACCAACGGTACTCATAGAGCTTCTTGATCCCACAGAAGTCTTTAAACGAGCGGTCGTAAAAAAATTTTTCCTAATTAGGGTACTTTCCTCTCTAGAAAGACGGCTCCACCAGAAACAACACGAATGAAGTTTTCCTGGCTCTTAGGATAGTTTACAAGAAATGCAAACTCGAGTATTTATAGACCAATGTTGTTTGGACAACAAGGAAATTCCAAAACCGAAAATATTCTCAAGATATTCATTAAAGTACCTAATTTCGGTTTTTTTATTTCTAATTAATTACCAAACCATATTTCCAAAAACTCCCTTAGAAAACTTCCATTATTAGTGTACCACATTAACTAATAAAATCTTCCAGAGGATATGCTTTAATTGCTGGTAATTAAAACATATATTATGAAAATCATAATTAAATGTTTTTCAATATCTCAGTTTGGGATCACCTTGAGTATCAAGGAATATCTTTGAACAACTAATGATAAGAGTTATGTATACATGTTCAAATAATGTCGACATCTAGAAGTTTCTCAGCAAACCCTAATTCCAATCTTCACACAAAACATGAAGAGATATGAATATTGGAAACTCGGTTTTGCTCCTTGGGATCAGTTCTAACATGACTCACAATGTAAGTTGTGACCGGTTATACCATGCTTCCCAAACTAGGTTGTGACTGTCCGCTGTCGTATGCGTCAAAAATAAATTACTTTCTAACTACTCAAAATATATAATATAACAAGGGTAAGAAAGGATCGTTCACACAGAGAGGTTTTGGGTTGTCAATATGTTTCGGTTTCCTTTATAAAACAATGGGGGGATTTTTTGTTTTTTATGTAAGTAAACTAATATAAAAGCAAAACAAGAAAGCAAAGCACGCAAATCAAGGATGTGGAAATATTGGATAAAGGTTTCATCTTCAATTGTAAACAAGTATTGAATGTATGATTAGAATTCATATTTAATCTCGCTATCATCAAAAGCCCTAGAGTATCAAGAGAGCAGGTTACTCCGTTAATTTCCTAAAATCATCACACTTCCATGTAAAACGATGCAAGTATGAATACTACCCAAAGAATAACCTGACGCCTTGCGCTAATCAAGTTCAATTACCGAAAGTGCATTAAGATTGGTGAAATAGGCTAATCAATGCAATTGAAATATATTGCACAAACAATTCGAACAAAGGTCAATTTCTACATATGATTACAAGAAAGTATCACCACTATCCGTAATCATATCATGCTACTCATATTCAAGATTATCGCTCGATGATAAATCCTAAATTAGCTATAGATATGGATGTGAGTTCAATCAATTCTAGACTCAACTAAACAAACATTCAATCATATTGCAATACGTCAATCATGCAATTATTATAAACGGAAGAAAGTGAACGATAATATTGA
This sequence comes from Papaver atlanticum, assembly GCA_023531105.1. NCBI lineage: Eukaryota > Viridiplantae > Streptophyta > Magnoliopsida > Ranunculales > Papaveraceae > Papaver > Papaver atlanticum. The sequence goes on along the minus strand of JAJJMB010000989.1, from coordinate 847,491 downwards.
GAGGAAACTAATTCATCAAATCAAATACTTGGTTACAAAATCCAACTACGTCTTTAACCAATAATTAAAAATTATCTACTCATATCAAAGGAGTTCATAACAAGAAGAAAAAGAAAGACTATCATGTTGTAAAAACCCTAGAAAAGTAGAAAAAGAGATTTCTTTTAGAATAGAATAAGACCCTTCTTTTATAGTTTTCTCTTGGCTTCTCAATTTCCAGATCGAGTTCAGGGTTTAAAAAACGGCAAAATGGGTCATGGAACAGACAGTCCAGCCCATAAACTCACTTCTTAACTCTGCCTCACACAGAGCCCATCATGTCCATTACTTGTTATGCTTGTCAGTTTTGCAAAACTGACAAACAACTCCAGTCCATCTACCAACACCATGACCACGACTAATCCTTGGCAAAGATGCCACAAACCAACCTATCTTTCCACGACCTATACCAGTAATCCTTGTAACTACCTTAGCTGAGTCTTTGTTCTCCGGCCATAATTTCCCAACTTCCACCATTTCCTCTTCTTGTTATAAGTATCAACAATTTCAATTCAATTAAACCCTATATTGCATTCTGCAAACTCAAAATCAACCATACAGCACCATCTCAGAAATATCACCAGGCACTAGTTACCATATCCTTCAATTAGCCTTGCCTGCAACTCAATTTCAACACACAAAGTCATTCAGTCACCAAACTCAGCTCATACAGAATTTAAGCTTCACTTCCAGCAATAACACCATTTGCTTGTCCCGCTCTTGTTCTCCACTGCAACTCCAGACTCCACTGGATACCAACACAACTGCATAGAACCTAAGCCACAACACAGCTCAACTCAAATCCAAACTCCAGAACACTTTCCTGTAAACCTCAGTGGTGTAGTTTCTCCATTCAACCACAAACAAACATCACCACTCTCTGCCATAGTGGAATCAACATCTACTTCTCGCTTCAAAACTCAATCCACCACAGATCACCAATTTCATTCCCTTGTAATCTCAATCTGCAAGTTCTTTATTATCAATTCCATTACCAGCACATCTGTAGCTCAGCTCACTTGCAATCTCCCATCTATCCTCAATTCCTTCTTCTGGTTCCTGCAAGATTGAAATGGGCAAGAACCCATCAATCTAAAACCAACCCATCATCTGCATCACTTCAAGACATCATTCACCATTTTATTCCACTTCACATAGCCATCGAGACTACACAACAGCAACAACTAATATCTGTTGATTTCTCGGCCAATAGTTCACCACACAAACTCCTCAATTCAGAAACTAGTTGTAGCTCATTCAAGCCATTTTAGAAACGCCTGTTGTGTATTGTGTTTGGGATGTAGAACTGACTTTCCGGTTTTATCTTTATCACTCCATACCTCCATTTCTGAGCACAAATTCCTCTCAACTCTGCTCAAAACATCACATCCATCTCAAAATTACTCATCACCATTAATAGTATCCGCTGCTCCTTCTTCCAATTTGTAAACAACCCATCTTGTCTGCTTCTCGATTAACAGTAATAGCTTCACCTGGAACCCATCTCTCCACAAAAACCACCATTTCTTGCTAAAACTATAAGTCTTGATTTATAGTCTACTTATAGCTAAGTCTCGGATTAGGATAGAAAGTGTAGTTGAGCATTAAACTTCACGGCGTTCATCGAATGAAGACGAAGAACTACTAAGGGGAGCTTGTGGAACTTCATCAACAAAAGGTATGTGGAGACTTGAACTCATCTATCACTCAAAAGTCTATCTACTTTATCTCCTATTTGAGACAAAAATCGTATAGCTATATAGACTTCGATTATTCACATTTGATATTTCGAGCTGAGTTTAACACGCTTACATATTTGTCGAAATATGTGTTGGTAAGCTTTCACTTTAACCAAGTTCATCTTATATTCTTGACGAAAGTCAAAAGATGATCATGTGAAAATCGTCTTGTAACATCTTACATGATTTGTGTGAGACAGTCATTTGATGTAGAATCAGAATGTTTCGTATTGATCATTCGATCACTTGAAAATTGCTTTGAAGCTAATAGTTTGTGTGAGATAGCTATTGCCGTCTTCCGAGAATATTTCAATGATTGAAATGGGAGTTTAGAATAAATAACCATGATTGGATATAGCACAGTATGCGTACTCATATGCTAATTTGTGCAAGATATTCCAAGTCCGGGAACCATGGTATGCATACCCGTATGCGTACAGGTTGGTTATTGAAAGTCCAGGAACTTAGTATGCATAACGGTATGCGTACTGGCGAGAGTTTCAAGTTCCGGAAATTCAACTGAGTTTTGGAAGGTATGCGTACCCGTTCACATACTGGCGAACCCAAACTTTGTCCGAACACTTAGGTATGCGTACCCATTTGCATACTTGAGTAGGTTATGTTCTAAAATCGGTTTGTTCATGAACTAATACATTTATATATAATAAGGAATGTAATCTTTTGCAAACCGTGGCTATAATGTTTATGAATTGATTCGAGTGAATCAAAATCGATTTTGCTTCAATTGTATCTTGTATACTTCTATGAGAATATAAACAATTGAACAACTCTAGAACTAGTTTCATTTGAGTCATTTGAACTAGTTATGGTTAATATGAATATGGTTGATATGAAAGTGTTCATATGGATAACTTCGGTTAACTATTGTTGAGCCAACAAGGTGTACACGCTTAGGTACAATTACTCATATCTAAATGAAGTCACTTTTCATTTGTGTGTAAAAAGATAAGTTCGATCTAATGGTTGAAAGATATTAGCTTGAGTCTAATCAAGTTTTAATCTAACGGTGAATATTGAATGCTTTGTTACCAAGGTAACATTGATTGCAAACCCTGATTTGAAGACTATATAAGGGAAAACTCTAGCAACTGGGAAACCTAATCCCCACACCTCCTATGTGATACTAGTTGCGACTAGAGTCGATTCTCCTTTAACCTTAGGTTTTTCACGAAACCATGTAGGTTAACGACTTGAAGACTTCATTGGGATTGTGAAGCCAGACCCAACTATTTTCTCTGTAGTTGCGTGTTCTGATCTTGTTGTTTTCTATCGTATTGAGTACTATCTACTCTAAGATTTTCTCGAGATTTAATCTCCGATAGGTAAGATAAAAAGTAGTCACAAACATTTTCGTCTCATCGTTTGTGATTCAACAATATCTTGTTTCGCTACCATACGATTAACATTATTGTGAGGTGATTGATATTTCTAGGCTGTTCTTCGGGAATATAAGTCCGATATATATCAATTGGTTCCTGTTCACCTTGGTTTATCAAAAGACGTAACAAAACTCATAGGTATTTCTGTGGGAGACAGATTTATCTATTAAATAGACTTTTCTGTGTGAGACAGATTGGTTTATCAAGTCTTCGACTTTGGGTCATAGCAACTCTTAGTTGTGGGTGAAATCAGCTAAGGGAATCAAGTGCTTAGAGTCCTGCTGGGATTCAGAGGCGTAGGGAACGCGACCGTACCTTGATCAGTGTGAGATTGGTTAGGGCTCAACTGCATTCCAGTCTGAAGTTAACTTGGAGTAGGCTAGTGTCTGTAGCGGCTTAATACAGTATGGTGTTCATATTTTGACTAGGTCTCGGGGTTTTTCTGCATTTGCGGTTTCCTCGTTAACAAAATTTCTGGTGTCTGTGTTATTTCTTTTCCGCATTATATTTCTATATAATTTAAATATCACAGGTTGTGCGTAAGTTCAATCAATTATGAATCCAACCTATGGTTGTTGATTAAATTGATTGACACTTGGATATTGGTTTTTGATACCGTCCAAGTTATTTCTTATATTCAATCGGGATCGCAAATTCCTATTTGTTTGATTGCAGATTGAATTGAGAAATAGAGATATAACTTTTGGATATACTTTTCTTAAGATTGAGTCTGACTGTCTAGTTGATTCTCTTGAAAGTATATTGGAGTTAGTTCATATAGATTGCTAAGCGAAATATTGGGTGTGGTTGTTAGACCCCCGCTTTTTCAATTGGTATCAGAGCAGGCAAACACGTTTAAGACCTCATAAGTCTGTGTTTATATCGATCAGACTCTATGGACAGAAGTGCTATCTCTATAAACGTACCGCCAGTCTTCGATGGCTCAAATTACTTATGGTGGAAAATTGTTATGCGTGCCTTTCTTAAAGCGCGTGATTTTCAATCATGGGTTTATGTTGTTAATGGCTATGATCCTCTTATGGTTACAGTAGACGGTGTTTCTATTGCAAAGGATATTGGTAGATATGAACCTAACGAGATTCTCATTGCAAAGCAAAATTTTGACAGTTTAAATGCTATCATTCATGACATTACCCCAAATCTTCAGCACCATGTGACTACGTGCACTCAGTCTAAAGATGCATGGTATATCTTAGAAACTGTATTCGAAGGGAATACCTCTGAAAAGGAAGCTAGGCTTCAAAACCTAAATTCTGATTGGGAAAACCTTTGTACGGCTGATGAAGATTCATTTGATGAGTTTAATCACAAAGTGTCAGAAATTGTTAATGCATCTTTTGCTTTGGGTAAGACTATTCCTGAAAAGGACATTGTGATGAAAATTCTCAGATCGTTGTCATCCAAATACGATTCTAAGAAACATGCCATCGTTGAAGGAAATAACCTTAATACTTTATCTATAAATACTCTGGTTGGTAAGTTAAATATCTTTGATCATGAGCATACATCCAAATCTTAAAAGGATATTGCGTTCAAAGCACAAAAGAACACTAAATTACTTTATAAAAGTAAAAGTGTTGGCATATCTAAAGATGACCCTTCTGAGACTGATTCATCAGATGAATATCTTGACAAGTTAGTCTCTTTGATCACAAGACAGTTTAGAGGTCTTCTTTTGAAAAGAAGTAAACGGTTCACTAGAGATAAACCTAGGTCATCAGTTAAACCTCATAATCGTGTTCCTCCTAAAAACAGGGATACTGACGATACTGATGACGAGGATGTGCCACAGTGCTTCAAGTGTAAAGTTTTTGGTCATTTTGCAAATGAGTGTCCGAATCGTAAAAAATACACTGGTGTTGATGGTGGTTTTTAGTTTAGGGATAAAATCGTAAAACTCTGTATTTAATGCGCCGTTATTCTGCAAAGAGACTGAGTCATTCAAAAGTAATGAGTGTCTATGCCTCTTTACTTACACATGTATTGAGCAATTAAACATATTTATGAAATTTACCCAGAATGATGCGTGAAGCAACAATCCCAGATATTCTGTAAATTTTAACCTATTGCATTATTCACTAAATGCATGGCCTACCTGGTATTTTCCTATGCTATGTTCCCAGACGAACTCTCAATATTGGCATGACATGACGATTAATGTTCACTCGCAGCAGAGTAGCATGAATCTCCCGAAATGTCAATATCGAGACCTGCATGAAAACACTCACGTAGGCTACACCACTCTCTGATAAAGAGATCAGCGTGTTTACACACTTTTTTAATTAAAAGTTAGCGCGATCGAACGCGTTTAAATTCCTTAAGGAAAATCTAGACTGTCCATATCAGTCTTAAAAAAAACGATCATGGCCACACAACTCAACAGACCTAGCCTACTCCGAGCGGAACTAGGCGATCATCATGATGACCACCGGCGGGACCACTAACATACCGACCGATCGGATTCCATCTAGTACACCCACAACGCATTTGAACGCTAACACTAACATGGGTGATCTCGTTGTTGAAAGATGAGCTCAAACGAGCTAAGACCGGCAAAAACGGTCTCAAAAACATCACGACCCCCCAACTTAGCTAGCCTAGTTGGACGGCTTAGATATTCCTTCGAATGATCAAAGAGGTGCTGATGCGTTCACCGGCGACCCAGCTCCATACCTGGTTGATCGAACTACACATAGCAATCCAAGAGCGCGTCAAACCGTTTGCCCGAAGTAGGGTGATCACGCGCTCTTTAAACCCTAAAATTAAGTCAGCGGCGTTATACAACTACCGCAAATTGATCATGTCCATCCATCTTCGCCAGCTTGGTCGAACAGCTTAGATCGGATTCTAGATGGACAACAACGTGACACTGTGATCACCTGCCACCCCTCTTCCATGAGAAGCGATCGTCCAAGCCACGGCTTGCTCATATGGTCTCCGAACGATCACCCAAAAGAGGCTAGTCGTGCTGTTTGCATAATCCAACGGCAGTACGCAACTGCCGCAAATCATCTCGTCCATCCAACTTCGCTAGCCTAGTCGGATGGTTTAGATTTATTTTCAGGAGGCCAACAAGGTAACGCTGTGATCATCGGCCACTCCTCTTTCACAGGGAGCGATCGACCAAGTGGTAGCTCACCCATAGGGTTCCCAAACGATCGCCCAAAGGTGGCCGGTCATGCTACCTTTTTAAGACGTTCAATTCGCGACTAATTTGAATGAACTCTAAAACAACGATGTTTCCTGTACATCGATTATTTTCAGCTGCTTGTTTAAAAGCGATGCTTTATATACATCGATCATAAGCGATGCTTTATATGCTTTTAGCAGCGAGTCTCACGACTTGACCCATTTACTCGAGACATCAAACATGTCACAAACTGGGGGATGCTCACTAGGGTATTGGTCTGGCGGTTTATAGCGTGCGGCGTGCAACGACCCCATTACGATAAAGTGTCAGGAAAGAACGGATGATTAACAACAATGAGAGTAGTGGGTGAAAGTGTGACCAGTTTTCCCTCATAATGGAAACGTGGTGATCACCACTTTTTACACAACCCCACCTCTCCACTGCTTAATCACCTCCACTTCCTACGAGATCAGGGTGCGTTCGAACATGACTTGTATAAATAGGATTTCAACCTATTTCAACAAAACAGAAGTGTTATCAGCACAGGTATCCAGAAACCATATTTTGATACAAGTCATAAAACAGCCACACCTTCATAATTCAACATTCTGATCTCAAACTCACTTCCCTCCCTAAGATCAACCCTTCTCCTTCACTTTGTGACCGAATTGAACATGGAACGACCATTTCTTGGTTTAGGCCAGAGTCTTACAGATTGATCTCTCGAATCTAAAAGTACTCCCGTGCAATGCATTTTTTTAGGTTTTGAATTCGTTTCTCATCAACACACCCAAATTTACCAAAAACAGCAGAATCAGTTTTTACCCCAAAACAACTGGCGACCACAATGGGAGATTAATCTCTCGGTTGCAAGAAATCAATTTCAATCTTCTTAAATCTAGAACGGGTAGATATTAGTTCCAAACTCAGCCATTAATTCGATTTTATTTCAATCACCGATCCCAATTTCCGCTCCGTGATGTATCCCCACCAACCAAATTCTCCGAAGGTCACAGATGATCAAAACCCAATCACCGTGGAAGGTATGGCTAGGATATTAGAAGATGTCCTCACAAATCAAGCTGATATCGCCGAACGGAAAAATGAGACACTTTGTCTCTTAAGGAGTATAGCAAACCGGTTGTGGAAGGAGCCGACAAGCATTTATCCAGGAAACACCATCAATGTTAAAACACAACACCAAAAATGTTGAATCTTTACCTGAAATTTGCGCCCCTGCCAACAACGATGCAGACAGAATACGTAGCCACGTCAGACATGAACAGAAAGGAAACAATCAACAAAATCCATCCAACAACAAAGAGCCGAAACAGTTTCACAGGGGAAGGGACTCGCCAGGAGTGTCACAATACCTACAGGATAAGGGTAAGGAACTGGCTTATGAAGCTTTGTTGGAAAATATGTATCTCAAGACCCTCGCAGAAGTTCAGAGAGTTGTGCAACAATCCACAACCACAACCGCTCTAACTCTACCAAACAGAAAAGCGCCTGAAGAAAGGAAATTTACCAAGGCTTCCATGAAGACAAGAACTGCACAAATGAACGGTACTCAATTCAACCACATCATAGTGCTATTGTCACCGATGCAGGGTCCTCGAAAAAAGTTGTACTTCAGAAAAACCGCCAAGCTAAACGATCCGCGTCTATGTCGATGCACACTCATGTCTGAACTCCGCTCTTAAAACAGTCTTCATACCGAAGCCCACAAGAGTTCTCTCAACAACAACCGCTAACACGAGAGAAACCAGACTCAGGATACCCCGTTCCAATTTCCAATGAGGAAGGTTCTGGAGTTATTAGAAGTTCGGGTGCAAGACGGGGTAGTTCAACTACCTCTTATATGGCGCCCGCCAACTGATCTGGAGATGATAGATCCGAGATATTGCCATTAACATAGGTTCATCCATCATCCTACCAGTGAATGCAATGGCCTGAAACGCATTGTCCAGGAGAAAATTTATTCAGGGGAGTTGCGTCTATGAACTAGAAATCTTCCCTTTCTCCACAAGTTAACATGTGTAGTTTCACAGAAGAGATCAAATCGACTGGGGACCTTTTAGAGGTGTGTTGCAACAACTTGGATCACAACGTGGATTTTAAGCGATTATCCGGGAGAGCCCAGTTTCGTTTGTTGGAACCTCGTCAACAAGTAAGTTTCATTAAACGATTATTTGCATGAAAGATCTCTTGGAAATTTGCTGGGGACTCGACGCACGCGTCCCATTTCGAGAATGAAGTCAATATCGTTCTCATTCTCCATGTTATATTTTCTTCTACATGTTTCCCTTTTCGTGCAATATTTGCAATTTTCATGCAACTTCTCTAGGTTGCATTACTTACATTCAAAAAATGAGAATTTCAGTCTGAGTAGTCGACCCAAGCCTAATTCCTTTCAGAAAACTACTCATGAATTATCCCAAAAAACAAATTCAAATATTTTCATAAAAGCAATCACTTGCTAGTTCAAAACCATAAAATCAAACCATGAAAGGAATTCCTCACGTCACTCAAAGACGCCTAAAAAAAAGAGGCCTAAAGTATTCAAGGGAAATCATACAATAATGGCTCGTTCTTCTTGGCGAAAGCATCCTTCATATTTTGGAGAGCGGTCTGCTTCAACTTCAACTCCTGGGATAACTTTTCAACTTCTGCCTCCTGTTGGTTAATAAATTCCGCGGAAGGAACTTCAGCCATTTCGGTCTGCAGCTTTTGGATTTTAGAGAATCCTTCGCATAACCAGGGGGCGTTAAACTCAAAGTTCACAAACATATCCTGGTGGAACTCCCAGTTTTAAACTACTTCCTCAGAAACAGCGCACCCAGTCGCGCTGCACATGTCATGAATAGAAGATAGAGCTTCTTCGACGTATTTAACTAACACAAAACGACTCTTAATCTTCTTAAAAGTGGCAATGTGACCATGTTTCTTCCATATCTTGGTATACAACTCCGCATACTTAGCCGGTACGTAAAATCCTCCAACCAATACATGATCTATTAAAGGGGCGTCAAGAGGGGGATCAAAAATGGCTCCAGCAACAAAATGCACAACTAATGCCGTATCATTTTCGAAAGGTTCCTTGGAAGCAGCCACATCTATCGCCATGGACGCAACATCTTCATCAGGAGGAGTAGAAATGTTCCCTATATCATCATCCATCTCTACCTCAAGATTGTTTTCCGTCACGGTCTTATCCTGCAATATCACTGGTTAATGTTTGTTTCACATCAAGGGATGAATTATTTTCAAAAAATATATGGAAGACATACCATCTCATTTTCCGGCTCGCTAGAATGATCAGACTCTCTACTATGCTTAGAAGTGCTTCCTTCATCGCCGTCGGAGCCTGAATCTCCTTCGTCCTCAGCTTCCTCTTTGAGAGAATCAGTCTCAGCGGATTTCTCTTCTGAAGGCGCTGTATTGCAGCTGCGTGCAAGTCTAGCAAAAGCATTCACATTCCCGAAACCCTGATTTTTAAAATGAGGAAGTGTTTAATGAGGCTAGCTCAAAATGATTAAAATCAGCTGGTTAAGAGAAATCACGTATGTACCTGCATATTGGAAGAATTAAAAATTACCGGAGCTGTTAAAGTCGTTCGAATGCCGCCTGCAAGCGTCTTGGACCTCGCCTCTTTCTCCTGGGGACTGGCCCTAGTCCGTTTGCCCGAAGGAAGCGGCTTCAACAGCTTATGTCGTTTCAAAGTCTCAGGAGAAGGCTTGTCACGCGGAACTGTCACAACTTCTTCCACGAATTCCTGAAAAGATAAGAGCTATTTTTTCCAAAATTCCTTGTACTTATCAGTCGCCACTGGTTTTCTTCCTGGGAGCAAGAAGGGAAGACTCATCTTTGTGGCGAAGAGGCTAGCATTAAAAACAGATGGCAAAAGCTCCGCTGAAGGCGTGGACGGGCGACAAAACGGGACATCTTGATCAAATCCCATATGACGAGCGGCCCTGTCAATGTTATACGGAACTACAGTAAAGGATTCATTAAATAAAGATGGAATATATCCCGGCGTGCAGCTTCGCATAAATATGATCTCTTCAAAGCTCATATCCTTTCCATCAGGGTGCAACACTATATCAGGAGCGGCGACAAAGGTTTTTGGCTGAATTACACAAGAATGAACCGGTGCCCACGGACGAAAATCTATGGCATGCACGCTGTCGAAAAAATTGATAAGCTTTAACCCAGGCTTTGGACGCCTCTTCTGCCAACGGATTATCCTGGAACCTCCATATAAACTGGAGAACGAAGCTGCAGGGACATGAGCATAACCTTTAAAGTGCTCCCATAAGCATGCTTGGAGAAAAGCAATGTGGAGATGCGACTCTACCTTCATATATCCATTGGAAGCATACATGTCCGCTGCCAGAGAATCCAGATGAGAGTACAAAGACCCAAGGAACAAGCTGCCTAGGGGAGGACTACGCCTTTCGCCAGCTTAATAGCAAACATAAAGAGCTTCCGTCTTATAGTCTTCTTACCAGAGTCATCATCAAAAACGTCTCTAGACAGCCACAAGGATAAAAACGCAGCAACACTGAGTACATCATCCAACACTTGGCCTACTTTCGGTTTCGTAGGAAACCATTCAGACACCCACCAAGTATAAAAGCATTTTTCATCATTTTCCTTCTGATTTCCGCCTTATTCACTAGAGTGGCGAACATCACCTCTTCTTCAGCGGACAACTTAAAGTCAAGATTCCCTGCAACTGGAAGACTCAACAAAACGGCTACACTTTCCAAAGTGATGGTCATTTCTCCCCATCTACATATGGCCGTGTGCATGGAAGGACACCATCGAGAAATGAAAGTGATCAAACCTGCACCATCTTTCCTAATGCGAAGTGTTGCAGACGCCATGACAGCTTCAACAACTTGTGCTTTAGTCAGGTTATTTTTGATGCGCTCATTGCTCAACATACGCCTCATCCATCCTTCATAAGAGCGTAACGGATTATGGCAAATTTTGAAATCAATAGGAGAAGCTCGATACTCTTTCTTATGGAGACAGAACCTCATCATACGCACTGGAGAAACTGACGGAGCAGCCTCTTCATTCTATGAACCTGTGAGGAGGGTTATCTTATGACCAGGATGAATTCTAACGTTCGAATAGGGCACGACAAATAGCTCGTCATTAATGTTTCGCATATCCTTGGAGTTGTTAACGCTTCCCATCTTGGTAGCAGAAATATTTCCAGGTGACATATTAACGAGAATTCCTTGCGTTCACTTTCAAATAACTACGATGAAGCAAAACGAAAGAGAGTCACTACTTCACGCTAAAAGAGGAATCATGCACATAATTTCTTATTGAATTCGATATAATCACTGCTAGTCGAAGCTAAAAAAAAAAGGAATTATGTGGATAACAAACTAGCAAGAACAATGGAAGAGGCCGCGTGCAAACCTTGCTTCAGCCGCGGAATACGTGCCCACGGCCGAATGGCGCCAACGGCCGGACAAATGAGGGCTTGCGCCCTTGGAACAAAATTTCACCGTGAGTATTATACCCACGGTCGAAACCTAAAGCATTTTGGCACAAACAAGAAGAAGAGCAAAACAGCAGCATTCATCTATGATTCTTTGCTTGTCTTGCCAGTAGTCCTAGTGATGTTAATTACTCAGTTATTAATGCTACTTTTGTTCATTACAACATTGCTAACGGATAGATGTCATTCATATGGGGATAAGTTTCAAGTTCATGAAAGCTACACCTAAAGTTAGGGTTCACACCCGCAAAAAAAGAAGAAGAGGAGAACGCAGCGCACTTACCTTTTGATGTGTGAAGCTCTCGTGGGGATGTCAGCAACAAAAAAACACACACTGCCTGGGACGAAGAAGAGCCAACGAGCAAATTTAAAAAAAAAAAGAAAAAAGAAAGGGTCGTCACCCTTTTTTACATGAAAGTTTGGCGGAATTCTAACGAAAGAAGGAAACCTTCTTTGCCTTGTACACGGGAAGGGGCAGCTGGGCCCGCCACACCGACGCCCCACGGCCACGCCAAGTGCTGTCCCGCGCGCCGACGGTCTATTCCTTCCGGTAAGCTTGTCCGTTCCTTTCATTGGGCCGACCGAGCGAAGCGAGGGAGGATCTTTAAATGGCCATTTTTTTTGTAAATTGTGAGTCATCAATTAATACAAAAAGATTAGATTTGGTGTCCATGGTTGGTCTTTTTCACTTGACACAATTATCCCTTCCTTTTAGTCCAATTACTATAACTACTTATGTATCCTTTTTTTAGGGGTATAATTGGAAAGCAAACTTTAATATAACATATCTAAAAATCCGTGCCTTGGAATTTTACAAATTTTATATCGTTGGAAAGGTAATAAAAAAGGTATGCAATGAGTACAAACAACAATATCAAATTTAGAGTTTTTACGAAAAATTCGGAGGTATTTATCATTTGAGGCACAATTTTAGAAAATTAAATGTACATCCATTATGCAAACCACCACAAAGGATACATAATACTTTATGTAGCCATATTTTGGTTTATGCATCAACTAATTTTCCGTTGCAACTAATAAAACGATGTACTCCCTCCGTTTCAAGAAAAGTGGTACTTTCATTTTAGACACAATTCACAAAAAATTGAATACATAGCCATTATGCAAACCACCACAAATGATGCATAACACATCATGCAACCATATTTTGGCTTATGGATCGACTAATTTTCCGTTTCAGGAAAAAGTGATACTTTCACATTCTGTTTCAGGAAAAGTGATACTTTCACTCCGTTTCGGGAAAAGTGATACTTTCGCTCTGTTTCGGGAAAAGTGATACTTTCTCCCCGTTTTGGGAAAAGTGATACTTTCTTCAGTATATTTTCTCTTTCCTTCTTGCTGAGCTAATTTCTCTTTTTGATCTTTTTCTTCGGTTTCTTAGCATCAAGGCATGGTCCAGACTTATTCTTAAAGAACTATTGTAGATCAAATACCTTTGCAAGAGAAGACATTGGATCCTGACTCATGGTTCGGACAAGGAATGACCGGAGAATGATGAGGATCCTTTATATCTTCTGAAAAAATATTTCCAGAATATCATACTACCAAAAATATAATATTCCTATAAATAAGAATATAATTTTTTATTACTAGATTTTATTCCCATAATCTACACATAAGTGCCTTTATTTTGCTTCCTCACTCACAAATGGCACACATGGTGAGGATGCAATCTAATACCGATTAGGTGGCATTAGAATGAGATTTCCTCTCATTATGGGATTTTGAATATACAAAATATTCTTGATCTAGTAAAGTATGATTCTTAGATCTTTTCTTGTTACCCCGATACATTGAAGTTTTCGGAGATTGGTTGAAATTGCACAAGGACATCTTAGCAAATTTTGGATTTGCGACAGTTTTGCAATTTGTCTTATTTTTCTTATACCATTAGTATGATTTTCAATATCGGAAGATGCATCCATTTTCAAAATGGTTAAATCTCTTATGGAACAAGATGGGATTAAATTAACAATTAGTGGAATATTAGTTATTTCCTCTTCTTCAGAGTTGTATGAGTCTGAGGTCTCATCCAGAGTTACAGCTAATGCCTTGCTTCCAGTGTATTTCCTTAGATTAGGACAGTCTTTAGCCAAATGACCAAAACCTTTACACTTAAAGCACTGAGGCGGATATTCATCATCTTTTTCTTGATCTTTTCTGTTATTGACTGAAACATGCTCATGAGGGCGAGAAGTACGATGATTATCTTTTACGAATCTCTTATTCCTTTTCTTTAGGAGATATCAAAACTGTCTAGTAATCAGAGACAATGTTAATTTAACATCATCATCAGAATCTTCTGCAATCAATTCATCGGAATCATATATCAATCTATTTTTCTTCACATGAGCTTTTGGAACTTTTTCAGCTTTAAAAACGATTCCTTTAGCTTGAATAGATTGGGATTCATGATCAAAGATCTTTAACTTTCCAACAAGTGTGCTTCGAGAGAGATTTAACAGATCATTTGCTTCCATGATTGCGTGTTTCTTAGATTTATATCTAAATGGCAACGATCTGAGAAATTTATATATTATATCCTTTTCAGATTTAGTCTTTCCAAGAGAGAAAGAAGCACTAACTATCCCAGAAAGTTTAACATGGAACTCTTCAAAAGTATTATTGTCATCCATATGAAGGATTTCCCAATCAGAAGTGAGGGTGTGAAGCCTAGCTTCATTTTCTGATGTATTACCTTCGAATACGATTTGAAGATTATCCCAAGCTTCCTTTGAAGTTTGGCTTATGGATACATGATGTTGCAGATCTCGACTTACAACATGTCTAATAGCATTCAAACCATCTGAATTCTGCTTTGTAAAAGCCTTTTCTTCACTTATATAATCTACTAAGATTTTAAACTCAGTCTCCGATCCTTCAATTTTTCGGACGATTATATCCATCAACGACTAATACCAAGTATTAAAATCGCATGATTGAAGAAAATATTTCATAGCATATTTTCACCATAGATAGTTAGTTCGTCAAATCTTGGCGTTACATTAACAGAAATCAATTCATGTGAACTCGAGTTCATTTCTTATAGGTTTGATCGCACCAAACAAAGATTGTTAAAAAAAATTGTGTTTGCCTGCTATGATACCAATTGAAAAGACGAGGGTACCCAAATACACCACAATCTTTCGAATATCAACCTATAAGTCTGATACCTAGTGTGATCGTCTATGGTCAAAGTCGAGACAGTACAATAACTATGGTATACACTTTATGTGATCGTCTATGGATACGAGATTGAGACAATATAACAACAAAGTGTTCACTTGATAATATGTGCAGTATAAAATCGAAACAATATAGGATCAATATCAAGTGACTAGGGCTAACGTACAAGTGTTATTTACTTTAAATTATAATAAACAAATAATAATTGCGGAAGAATAAAGTAAATGACAGAGCAAGATTTTGTTAACGAGGAAACCGCAAATGCAGAAAACCCCCGGGACCTAGTCCAGTTTTGAATACTCTCAAAATTAAGCTGATATACAAAATCTAATACCAACTTCGTATAGTTGAGACAAAGTAGACTACCCCTAGCTACTTAGTTTCCTCAGTATCCCTACGCCTTCGACTTCTAGAGTCACGCACGTGAAACACTAATCCTTTTTTTCGTATTCCAAACAGTAAAGGATAAAGTTATTTGGTAACCACTCTATTCAATCTTTGGTAATAAGATTTTATAAGTCGTTGACAAAGGCTCTTACGTTTAATCTAATAAACTCTTTTGTCTGGTTAGATCAATCTTAACTTTGATTACCGAAATAACCAATTTCTAGATTTGTAATTAATCAATATAGAACTCAAAGAGTAACTATAAAGTGATTCCGATCTCACGTAACTAGCCAATCAAGTCTATCAAAGATAAACATGATTCTATTTGGATCCCAGCCGATCAAGGTTTTTGCACTAAATTCACATGATACGAAAACTAATAAGAAAATCTTTGATTGTGTTCTTAATAACCTGCACAACACAACTTGAATCCTCTTATTATCAATCACACATAGAACAGAGTCTGTTAACAATGGAATATCACAAGATGTCTTTAGATCCGAAAATGGTTTTAAAGATCCCGTCGATACTTTGATCTAGTTTGAGTAAGCCTTATATCAGAAGAGAAGGTTCCCAAGAATAAACAAACTAGGTGCAATCAAAGTTTCAACAACAGTTAGTCAATCAAATCAATAATCGAAAACTAAAATAATAATACAATTATCTAGTTTCCCACCAACAGTACTCGTAGAGCTTCTTGATCCCAAAGAAATCTTTAAACGAGCGGTCGAATGACATTTCGCCTAATTAGGGTATTATGCTCTCCAGATAGACGGCTCTGAAAAAGCGGGGGTCTAACAACCACACCCAATATTTCTCTTAACAATCTGTATGGACTAACTCCGATATACTTTCAAGAGAATCAACTAGACAGTCAGACTCAATCTTACGAAAAGTATATCAAAGAGTTGTATCTCAATTTCTCAATTCAATCCGCAATCAAACAAATAGGAATTTGCGAGCCCGATTGAATATAAGAAATAACTTGAACGGTACCAAAGACCAATGTTCAAGTGTCAATCAATTTATATCAACAACTAAAGGTTGGATTATCTAATTGATTGATCTTACGCACAACTTGTGATATTTCTATTATATAAACAAATATAATGCGAAAAAGAAATAACACAGACACCATAAATTTTGTTAACGAGGAAACCGCAAATGCAGAAAACCCCTGGGACCTAGTCCAGATTTGAACACCACACTGTATTAATCCGCTACAGACACTAGCCTACTCCAAGTTAACTTCGGACTTGAATGTAGTTGAGCCCTAACCAATCTCACACTGATCAAGGTACAGTCGCGTTCCTTACGCCTCTAGAACCACGCCGGATTCATCGCACTTGATTCCCTTAGCTGATCTCACCCACAACTAAGAGTTGCTACGACCCAAAATTGAAGACTTGATAAACCAATTTGTCTCACATGGAAAAGTCTATTGAATAGATAAATCTGTCTCCCACAGATTAACCTATGAGTTTTGTTATGTCTTTTGATAAATCAAGGTGAACAGGAACCAATTGATATACCGGACTTATATTCCCGAAGAACAGCCTAGAAATATCAATCACCTCACAATAATCTTAATCGTATGGTAGCGAAACAAGATATTGTGGAATCACAAATGATGAGACGAAGATGTTTGTAACTACTTTTTATCTTGCCTACCAGAGATTAAATCTCGAGAAAATCTTAGGGAAGATAGTACTCAAACATGATAGAAAACAGCAAGATCAGAACACGTAATTACAGTGAAAATAGTTGGGTCTGGCTTCACAATCCCAATGAAGTCTTCAAGTCGTTAACCTACAGGGTTTCGTGAAAAAACTAAGGTTAAAGGAGAATCGACTCTAGTCGCAACTAGTATCACACAGGAGGTGTGGGGATTAGGTTTCCCAGTTGCTAGAGTTCTCCTTTATATAGTTTTCTCAAAGCTATCAATATTCACCGTTAGATGAAACCTGATCTTGAGATAGCAACGCTTGCGAGTTCGACCGAGCAGTGCTCTAACAATCTCCTCCTTTGTCAATTTTAGTGACAAAACTATCAATACATATGGATTACAAAATAAATAAACTTTGTAGCTTCTCATCCAAATGCTTGATCTCCTTGGTTCTTCAACATTACTCTAAATCTTCGTCACTTCCAAGTACTCCAGTGATTCTGAACGTTTTCAACTCAACATCATAGTTGTTGAAGATCCGTAGGTATAACATTGAGAAAACAGTTGCTCTCAATCATTATTATACAGTGTCATAATATTATTACACAGCATCAAAGTTCAATTGTATCATAACTTTGACAACAATACTATGGTGATATGTATCACTCTCCCTTAGTCAATACTTCATCTCACATAAAAACCACTCCCCCTTACATAATGATTCGTAAACCATATGTATTTGTAATGTGAATTACACATTAATTCTCCCCCTTTTTGTCAATATAAATTGACAAAGGTACGAAAACTAGTGGGGTCCTAATGAAATTTTCATAGAGATACTTCATGACTAAAAGAGAACATATCAACTTGTTTTGATGATTTCACATAGCCGAAACTAGTGTATTCATCAAGGAGTTTATAAAGATACAAGAAAACTCCTACAATATTCCACAGTCGCACTCCCCACAAATATTTGGCAATTAAGCACAAGTTCAAAAAGAACTCTCCCACATAAAATGTCATTCCCGAAAGAACAACAAGAGCGGGCTTACTTTTACAAGAAAAGAAGGGTTTCTTTGGACATTAACAAATCACATGAAACATGAATTTGTATCCAAAAATCTCAATTGAATTAACCACAAGGAAAATGATCAATTCAATTGGCCATGCTCAACACAAGAGGACTTACGGAGCAACACAGTACATACACAAAGATGTGGATCAGGGAAAGACCAATACTGCGGAATATTCAAAGATTCATTCTATTTTTCATCAACTAGAATATGACCCGTGCCGTAACGGCCCGGGAGTTTATTCGTTGTCAGCAATAATTGATCGGGTAACTTTCTTCTTGTGTTATGGTTAGTTGATACATGGGAGGTTAATAACAGATTATGAAAATTGTTAAATATTTTATACATTTACTTATATTTATAAAAGAAGCCTATTATAGGGGCTCCAAACTTTTGGTTTTTATGGCTCACAAGATGACAAAATAGAGAGTCATGAAGTAGTAATCAACAAAACCCCTTAACCTATTAATTTTGTTAATGGTAATATCCTCCATTAGTTAGTGCTAATAATTAGATTACCTAAATTAAGTATGATTAGTGATCAAAAGTATGATTAGTGATTAAGTTAGACTAATTTATAGTTAGGGTTTCAAAATCAAAATCATTTTTTTTTAATTTAACATACGGTTGGGATTCTCCAATATTCCCAACCGCAACTACCATATACGGTGGGGACTCCCAACCATAAAAAAAACAGGTTAAAATACGGTTGGGAGTTTATATTTTCCCAACCGTAATTACCGTTAATATATCTGGAACACGTAGTAGGAACGCCTTAATAAAAACGTATATCACAAAAATGATTAAAAAGAAATTTGGAGAATGGTGAATCTCGGACCCAGATGAATATCATAGAACCCTACCAAAAGAAAAAAATCTACGGAAGGCCGTTTTGTGGATCAGTTCATTAGAATTTGGATGGCAAGTTTAAAAGGATCATTAACAATTGATAGACTGTGTTGGTGCCTATGACATTATTTCCTATTAACTCAGCAAATAATCAACTTTAAACTATTGTGGGATCAAAGTCAATGACAATTACGGAGTATAAACTACAATACAAATCACAAAATGTAGGTTTCTGGCACAACTCAATTGTACAACAATACATCGAGACGACAGTAGGACAGACAGTACATCGAGTCGATGCAGTGTACAAAAACAAAACAAAAATAATAAAAATTAATGAATTGAAGTGCAATGAATATGTATGTTAATAAAATTTAACATGATTGTTAAAGGGGATACCGGGATTAATATGGGTATCATTTGAGTGATTTGACGGTCAGGATCGGATTTTATATTTTTGTCTAATATAGGATGGTCTCCTTTGTTAGAATTGGTATCAGCCTTTGACAATCATGAAATTTAAGACTCTCTAAAAGTAAAACTGGAATAAATATGTATTTCGGGTTTTCCACATTTACATGTCCAGTCCACCAAATTCAGTCTTAGGAGTTTTTTTTCCCTGATCCACTAATATACACTCTTTACCTCTAAGAAGCCATAAAAAGAAAAGATCAGGCTCCGCAGAAATCTAACTAAAAATCTATGAAGAATCTCCCAAATAAACTCCAACATCTTCATTAAATTTCAATGAGTTTTTATGGATTGAGATCCTGGTTCTTTTCACTCCACTTTATATCAGAATAAATGAGACTATGAGAGGATAAATTGATGAAAAATAATAGAGAAAAAAACATATCAAATTCAATACCCAAACTATGATTTCAGATAACACACAACAAAATCTTTTTTTTATTTCCATCAACCGAAGGTATGTTTCAGACGATCAAAAGAGAAGAGGCCACTTTCTTCAAGTATTTATGTGGTGGACGTCTGACTAAATTTCTAATAACGTTACATTTTACAGTTGATCCAAAAAAAAAAAAAAAAAAAAAAAAGAGAGAAGAGAATGCAATGTTAAATACTCCGTATTTTATCCCTTCACCCAGAACATATAATTATAGCAACGTTACATTTTTACATTTGACCCAAACAAAAAAAAAGAAAAAAAGAATGCAATGTTAAATATTCCATCCAACGTACGGCTCCACCCAAAACATATAAATTAAAGCGGAATAATGGTAACGCTCTTAGCATCCTCGAAAACCCCTTAGCGTTCAATCTTTTTCACACAATACTGTTGCCGGGTAGACAAATACCAATTCAGTAATTTCCGCATTTCATTAGCCCTCTATACACAATATTATTTAGTTCAAACCCCGTTAGATGGCTTTAGCATTTGAAAAAGTTTATAAAAAGACATGCAAATTCAAAGTAGTTTACTCAAAACATAAAGTATTGCAAATAGAGCAGCATCACTTTTAAGCCATTTCCAGTAGGAACCATCCCCAGCCATCTCTTAGCAGATTGCTTTAAAGAAAAAATTTCTCCTTAGATGCTTATCTGTATATAAAAAAATAAAATATTAAACAAATGACCTTAATGTTACGAAGCAAAAATTGGTTTAGCAACCTGCAGCCATGTAGATTTAGATAGATATTTAGTATACAATGTTAGGATTAAGACCTCTACAAGACACTAATAGTTCTTTGGATCAATGTAGAACTAAAGAAAATAGAAACTAGATGCACTAAACGAAACAGGTTGTTGTTCACAAACACCAAACTAATTCTCTATGAACAAACGTTCTAAACCCTAAAATTCTCCAATTGTGAGAATTCTTCTCTAAACTGTGTTGTGTGTGTTTCCTTAGGACTTGTACACCTATTTATATAGGTTACAAACTTGAGTTCCAAGTATAAGAGTTATACTAGGAAACCACAAACTTGAGTTCCAAGTATATGAGTTATACTAGGAAACCTCAAACATAGCTAAATCAGGAAACTCCCTAACTTAGGCAAACAAGGAAACCTCTAGAAGATCTAGACTATTCTAGACTCTTCCTAAAACATCGACAACATAACAATTCTCCACCTTGCCGATATTTCCACCAAACTGAGCTTGATCTTCACAAGTTAACCGTAGCCTCTAATGCCCCTAGGGACTTAACAACGAGCAGCATTGATCAAGCTGAGACACTTCTAAAACTTGACCTTCAGAACGACTTTCGTCAACATATGTGCTGGATTATCTTCAGTATCAACCTTCAATAGTTGTACTAATCTGATATCAACCACCTCTCGTACCTTATGATAATGAACATCAATATGCTTAGTGTATGCATGAAAAACTTGGTTCTTAGCAAAATGAATAGCACTTTGACAATCACAGTTCACAACAACACTCCGTTGTATAATCCCCAAGTCTTCAACTAAACCAAGAAGCCACAATGCTTCCTTAACAACCTCTGTCACAACAATATACTCTGCCTCCGTAGTAGACAAAGCTACAATTGATTGTAACATAGACCTCCAACTGATAGGTCCTCCACTCAATGTAAAACAATACCCCGAAGTAGAACGACACTTATCTCTATCACCCGTATAATCAGAATCAACAAATCCACAGACCTTCAAATTCTGTTCCTTCTCAAACACTAAACCAATATCCAAGGTCCCATTAAGATATCTCAAAATTCCCTTCACCGCATACCAATGTGCTCTCCCAGGGTTAGCCATATAACGACTAACTAAACCAACTGCTTGTGTAATATCCGGACGAGTACAAACCATAGCATACATCAAAGAACCTACCGCATTAGCATAGGGAACCTTTGACATAAACTCCTTCTCCTCAATTGTAGTAGGACATAACTGTTTTGATAACTTAACTGTAGGCGGTATTGGAACACTAATAGCTTTGAAGTTATGCATTCCAAAGCGACGAAGAACCTTCTCAAGATAGGATTTCTGAGTAAGACATAACTTCCCCTTAGATCTATCCTAGTAATCTGCATACCCAAAATATTCTTAGCCGGACCCAAATCCTTCATCTCAAACTCTAAACTCAACTATTTCTTTAAAACATTAATTTCTGACTTGCTCTTGGCAGCTATGAGCA
>JAJJMB010000989.1:795775-811367 GCA_023531105.1 Papaver atlanticum | reverse complement strand
TAAAAGAATTATTATTTGAACCTTAAGAAATGAATTTGGTGGAATCCAAAGCCCTAGTACCTCTCGCCCACTTTGTTAATATTTTTGTATATAATTTTTATTAAATTTAAAAACTCGAATCTTCACAAGTCTTAGAGTTCGAATCTTTTTTACCACTATATTAAAATCACACCAGGAGATTGTTATAGTACTGCTCGGTCGAACTCGCAAGCGTTGCTATCTCAAGCTTGTTTGTAATTGTTAGTGATCAAAACTATAAGTTTTGATTTCTAGTCTACTTATAGTAATGTCTCGGACTAGGATAGATTGTGTAGTTGAGCAGTAGACTTCACGACGTTCATCATTTTAAGACAAAGAACTACTAAGGAGAGCTTGTGGAACTTCATCAAAAAAAGGTATGTGGAGACTGAAACTCATCTATCACTTGGAAAGTCTATTTCTACTCTATATCCTATATTGAGACAAAAGTCGTATTCCTATATAGTTTTCGATTATGCACATTTGAGATTTCGAGCTGAGTTTAACTCGCTTACATATTTCTCGAAATATGTGTTGGTAAGCTTTCGCTTCAACCAAGTTCATCTTATATTCTTGACGAAAGTCAAAAGATGATCATGTGAAAATCGCCGAGTCACATCCTACATGGTTTGTGTGATACAATCATTTGGTGTAGAATTGGAATGTTTCGTTATGATTATTTCAATAACTTGAAAATTGCTTTGATGCTAATAGTTCGTGAAAACAGCTATTGTCAACCTCTCAGAATGTTTTAATGATTGAAATAGAATTTAGAACACTTAACCATCATTGGATTATAAACATAGTATGCGTGCTTGCATATATGTGATCAGTGACCGGAACTATAGTATGCATACCCGTATGCGTACCTGTTAGTTGTGGAATTCTGGGAGCCTAAGTACACATACCCGTACGCGTACTGGCGAAGGGTTTGGGTCCGGGAATTTCTGCTGTGTTTGGAAGTATGCGTACCCGTTAGCATACTGGTGAACCAAAACTCAGACCGGATACTTTAAGTATGCGTACCCGTTTGCATACTTGAGTGGTTAAAGTTCTAAAATCGGTTTGTTCATGAACTAATACATTTATATAATAAGGAATGCATTCTATGCAAACCGTGGCTATAATGTTCATGAATTGATTCGAGTGAATCAAAACGATTTTTCTTCGATTGTGTTCTTGTATACTTCTATGAGAATATAGCAATTGAACAACTCTATAACTAGTTTCATTTGAACTAGTTGTGGTTAAGATGAATAAGGTTGATATGAGAGTGTTCATATAATTAACTTCGGTTAACTAATGTTGAGCAAACCTAGTGTACACGTTTAGGTACGGTTACTTAAACCTAAATGAAAGTACATTTCATGTGTGTATAACAAGCTAAGTTCGATCTAACGGTTGAAAGATATTAGCTTGAATCTAATCAGGTTTTCATCTAACGGTGAATATTGAATGCTTGTTACCAAGGTAACTTAGATTGCAAACCCTGATTTGAAAACTATATAAAGGAGAACTCTAGCAACTGGGAAACCTAATCCCCACACCTCCTGTGTGATACTAGTTGCGACTAGAGTCGATTCTCCTTTAACCTTAGGTTTTTCACGAAACCCTGTAGGTTAACGACTTAAAGACTTCATTAGGATTGTGAAGCTCGACCCAACTATTTTCTCTGTAGTTGCGTGTTGTGATCTTACTTGTTCTATCGTGATTGAGTATTATCTTTGCTAATATTTGCTTGAGATTTATCTCCGATAGGTAAGATTAAAAGTAGTCACAAACATCTTCGTCTCATCGTTTGTGATTCCACAATATCTTGTTTCGCTACCATACGATTAAGATTATTGTGAGGTGATTGATAATACTAGGCTGTTCTTCGGGAATATAAGTCTGTTTTATCAATTGGTTCCTATGCACCTTGATTCAAAAGACGGAACAAAACTTGTAGGTATTTCTTTGGGAGACAGATTTATCAATTCCAATAGACTTTTCTGTGTGAGATAGATTTGTTTATCAAGTCTTCGACTTTGGGTCGTAGCAACTCTTAGTTGTGGGTGAGATCAGCTAAGGGAATCAAGTGCGTAGAATCCTGCTGGGGTTCAGAGAGTAAGGAGCGCAACTGTACCTTGATCAGTGTGAGATTGATTAGGGCTCAACTACATTCCAGTCCGAAGTTCATTGGTAGTAGACTAGTGTCTGTAGCGTCTTAATACAGTGTGGTGTTCAAAGCTGGACTAGGTCCCAGGTTTTTTATGCATTTGCGGTTTCCTCGTTAACAAAACTTCTGGTGTCTGTGTTATTTCTTTTCCGCATTATATTTTGTTATATAATAGAAATATAACAGGTTGTGCGTAAGTTCAATCAATTGTGAATCCAACCTTTGGTTGTGATGTAGGACATCTAGACCAAGTCACCCCCGTTTGAACATAAGAGTCAAACCTTATTCTATTTCTAGTATTACTTCTTAAATTATGATTTCCCTATTCTTGAACTTCTAGAACTAATAAGTTTCCTAGTTTAGTATGATTTCCTTATTTTAGTTATATTACTTTTAGGAAATAGTGAAGCCTATATAAGAAGGCCTAGCATTGTAGAATTCTTACACATCCTACATTATTATCTTATTTGATTTATTAAAGATATTTTATTTAGTAATTATTGTTCTCTAGTTTTCTTATAGCTTTTGTGAATCTATTGATTTCACACTAGTTTTCACTATCTTTTGGATCCTTGATCCAAGTTATACGCTTCCGCTATGTTAAGTGGTACCAGAGCTTCGATTGAGAGCCTCCACTAACATGGGTTATAAGAAGATTAAAGAGTTAAGGACTAGTATGAAGAACCTAGAAACTAATATGCAAACAATGGCAATTAGTATTAAAACGAAGCTAACCACCGTGATAGATAAACGTTTTGAAGACTTCAAAGAAGAAATCAGAGGTATGTTTTCAACAAACTCGATGGGACAAGATGGAAAGAAGCTGATTGGAGAGTTACCTAAAACCCAAGCTAAAACTGTCTACCCCCCAACTGGGGCCCCCCCCCCCCCCCCAACACCACCACTCATCTTCAAACACCCCCACCCACTTCCCAACCTTCTTCCAGCCATTACACCTCTTTAAATAAATCATATTACCATCCATTATACACTTCTTATTCACAATACACAACCCAACAATTTGAATTCTCCGAGGATTTTAACGCTTATTCCACTCCCCGGAATTCGCACAAAACTTCTCCACAACAACAAGCAATTGATGTGGAAGATTATGAGCCATATAATTAT
The DNA here is from genome assembly GCA_023531105.1 of Papaver atlanticum. NCBI lineage: Eukaryota > Viridiplantae > Streptophyta > Magnoliopsida > Ranunculales > Papaveraceae > Papaver > Papaver atlanticum. The sequence continues at coordinate 808,063 of JAJJMB010000989.1, read as the reverse complement.
CCTCCACCACCATGCCATCAAAGGAACATAGGAAATCCGTAAACATATCGCCCCAAAGCTGATATAACCCCGTTTGATGAACTCTTACACATTGAGGACTTCTTAGATTGGCCGTGTTCAGTTAATCGTTTCCTTGTTTATATGCGCATACCTGAAGATCAACAAGTAGAACTTGTTTCTTTAAAGCTTACAGGACCAGCTTCCTCATGGTGGGATAATCTTCAACTAGAACGAGCCAACCAAGGAATGCGATAAGTTCAATCCTGGCCAGCCATGAAGCAACTATTGAAGAAGAGGTTTCTGCCTCCGGATTACATGCAGACCTTATTCATCACCTTACAAAACTGTCGCCAAGGAAACCGCTCAGTACAAGAATATGTGACTGATTTTTCTCGTTTATTGTCTCGGAATCAGCTAAATGAGACGGTTGATCAAATAATTGGACGTTTCATCATTGGACTTTGTTAAAGCATTGCTCAGTTGAACCCACCAAGCGTTGGTATGTCAAGTTTGGTTGTCATATTTTAGTGAATCAAAACTCATTTAAAGAGTCGCTTGATTATTTACTAGAGTCAACTTCGTATAGGTTAGCTAGAAAGTTACTAGGATATGAGACTTACAAGTATTACGTGAAGACTTGAAGAATGTGAAGAAGTAAAGAACTACAACGATGACATCATCTCAAGGTTAGTAATATTTGACTTGAACTGTTTCATTCCTAACGTATCTTTCTAGTCGTGCATATTGAAAACATAAATGCGAAGCTGTGAATAATTATACTCTAGTTAGACATAGTATTAAGGAATTACAATACGAAGTATAACGTCTATCTTTTGAACCTCGTATATAAGACATCGACATAATCGTATGAATGTTATTGTAATTATGTATGGGTATGGGTGAAGATTTCGTCCTAGGAAACAATTTTTTACATTTGTTTAAAGGAAGTACAATTCATAAACTTGTTTTGTGAATCAAAAGGGAAATCTCTAGGCTTATTGGTATTGTTATTCATTGTAAATCTTTGGATTACCAATATGTGTGTTTAGTATAACCGCTCATAACTTGTTTATGTATCTTGGTAAAACAATTCACAATGCCTGACTTTTGTATTGGTATGAATTTTATTAGTGAAACTGATCTTAAGTAATCACCTGAGATGGTATGATCGATATATTGTAATTGGTATGACCAACTTTAGACACTGGGGAACCGATCCTAGTAAGAGGTGCAACCGATCACAAGTATGTGGAATCGATCCTTGTAAGAGGTACAACAAGTCTTAGGAATTGGTAACCGATCCTATGACTTGTGCAACCGATCACAAGTAAAATACCATACATATGTGGTAAGGGATCCTAGTACCTAGTCAACCAATTTTTGGAAAGCTAGTGTTACCGATCCTAGTACCCACATGGAGGTGGAACCGAAGCTTTGTGTTTTGGTAGAACCGTGAAACCCATTAATGGTGATTTGATAGGATAATCAATCACATAGTTCTTGGAAGTCAGATGAACCAATTCTAAACTTGTTTGGAAGTGTGGCAAATCGGTTCCAAGATTGTAAATATGAAAAAGGATTTACAAAGTAAAGATGTCGACATACTTTGAACATGTGCAGTAACTCTTATCTTTTATTGTTCAAAGATATTCCTTAATAACTAAAGGAGAATCCCGAATCGAAATAAATTGAGAATCTTTTAATTAAGGTTTTTAGTTTTATATGCTTTTAATTTCTAGCAATTAAATGCATATCTTTAGAAAATAAAAATTGGTAATGTGCATTTACTAATTGGAGATTTTCTATTGAGATCTCGGTCAATTTTTGGACAGAGCATTTCCAGGAATTATGAAATCTGTATTTGGACTTTATTGCATATCTTTGAGAATATTCGGTTTTGGAAATTCCTTGGTGTCCAAACTTCCTTGGTCTATAAATACTGAAGTTTGTATTTCGAGCAAAATAATCCTCAGAGCCAGCAAAACTACCTAGCTGTGTTGGGATAAACGGAAGAGCCTTTTGTCAAACTCATATCACTTATTTTGAAAAGAGTTGTTACCGAAAATATTTATTGTTCCTTTACTGTTTGGAATACAAACCAAAGGAATTGTTCCAAGTGCGTGACTTATTACAAGTTGGAGGCGCAGGGATACTGAGGGAACTAGGTGAACTATAGGTTGAGTTGCTTGGTCTCAACTATGCGAAGTTGGTTTAGATTTTGTATAGCGGCTTAATTCTGAGAGTATTCAATTTTGGAAAAGGTCCCGGGGTTTTTCTGCATTTGCGGTTTCCTCGTTAACAAAATCTTGCTGTGTCTTTTACTTTTCTATTTCCGCAATTATAATTGTTTTATTATAATTAGAAGTAAAATACACAAACGTTAATTCCTAATTACTTGATAGCAATCCTATATTGGTTAAGTCCAAATCTATTATCAAGTAATCATACTTCGTTGTTGTATTGTCTCGATCTTGCATCCATAGTCAATCACACAAGTTATCTTCTTGTCGTATTGTCTCGATATTGTATCCATAGACAATCACACGAAGTGTGAACCGATTAGTTGTATTGTCTCGACTCAGTCCATAGACAATCACTTTCGGAGAAAGGACTTATAGGTGTAAAAGTTTTAGATTGAGGTATATTTGGGTACCCTCGTCTTTTCAGACTTGATTGTGTTATACAAGAAAGGTTAGCTACTCAACAATATACTTCTCTTCATGCTGTCATTAATAATGCTCTAAAGATAGAATCATTCATGCTTTCTCCACAACCATACCCAAAAACCTCATTCTTTAGCCCTAAAAAACCTTTATTTCAAAGTTTTCCTAATAGGCAACAACCATCTCCATACCAATCTCGTATTTCTCCTACTCCCACTACCCCTAACACCCAACCATCTTCTTCTCAATCCCTACCTGCCACGAAGGCTCCACCACCTCCACCCCAACCTAATAATGCCCAACCCATTAGGTCAAAACCTCCAAACCCTTATGCCTACCCAACTGAAAACAAGTGTTATAAGTGTAAGCGACCAGGGCACACATCAAATCAATGTAGAAGTGGGCATACATTGATGACCAAAGAAGAGTCTGCTGTGTATGAGGAAGAAAGTGAAGATTTTCATAGAAATATCGAAGATATACAAGCATATGCGGAGGAAGGAGATGAAAGAGATCATGTCTCTTATGTTATTCGAAATCTATTGTCCATTCCTCGTGTTGACTATCCAACTTGTAATCGTCTATTCCGCACTCAATGCCATGTGCAAGACAAGATATGTGATGTGATCATTGACAGTGGAAGTTGTCAAAATATTGTTTCATCTAGATTGGTGGAAAAGCTGCAATTATCTACTCATCCACATCCTAAACCATACTCCATTGGATGGATTGATGATAACAAGAATAAGAATGTAGATTCTCAATGTTTTGTGTCATTTAAAATTGGAGCATATAACGAGACAGTGGTTTGTGATGTTGTGGATACTACTGCTTGCCACATATTACTTGGACGCCCATGGCTATATGATATAGATGTCACTTATCGAGGTAAAGCTAATACGTATTCGTTCATGTACAATTGAAGCAGAATCACATTGCAACCATATTACGCAAAACGTAAGACAAGTCTACAACAAGAAGAGACTATGATGTTGGTTTCCCCGGATATCTTAGAAGATGCACAAGAATCAGGTATGATTTATGCTTTAGTTGTACAACCTTCTACTCCTGACCTTCCTACAACTATTCCTACTCAAGTGAAGTCTTTGCTAGATGAGTTTGCATGTATTTTACCATCTGATATGCCTGATTCTTTGCCACATATGAGAAATATTCAACACCAAATAGATCTTATGCTCGGTGCAAGTTTGCCTAACCTTACCCACTACCGTATGAGCCCTAAGGAGCATTATATACTTTGAGGTCAGGTGGATGTATTGTTGTCTAAAGGTTTCATACAACCTAGTTTGAGCCTTTGTGCTGTTCCCGCCCTTCTTGTGCCTAAAAAAGATGGAACTTGGCGTATGTGTATCGATAGTAGAGCTGTTAACAAGATCACGATCCGTTATCGTTTTCCAATTCCAAGATTAGATGATATGCTTGACATGCTCTCTGGTGCCAAGATATTTTTGAAGATTGATCTTAAAAGTGGGTATCATCAAATCAGAATTCGACTTGGAGATGAATGGAAGACTGCATTTAAGACAAAGGATGGTCTCTTCGAGTGGCTTGTTATGCCATTTGGTTTGTCTAATGCTCCAAGTACATTCATGAGGCTTATGAATCAAGTTCTACAACCTTTCATTGGTAAGTTTGTTGTGGTTTATTTCGATGATATCCTTATCTATTAGAAATCTGAAGAGGAACATCGCTCTCACTTGTGGGAAGTTTTTATTGCTCTCAAAGAGAATGAATTATTTATCAATCTAAAGAAGTGTCAATTTTTCACTTCTAAGGTTCTGTTTTTGGGTTACGTTGTTTCTGCTGATGGTATTCAAGTAGAAGATTCCAAAATCACAGCTATTCGTGATTGGCCTACTCCAAAGACAGCCTCCGAAGCTCGAAGTTTTCATGGTCTAGCTTCCTTTTACCGTCAATTTATAAGAGATTTCGGCTCTAATGCAGCCCCTATTACTGATAGTTGGAAGGATAAAAGGTTCGTATAGATGGATGAAGCTGAATCAAGCTTTCAATTACTCAAAGAAAGGCTTACTTCCGCTCCTATCCTTGCACTACCTGATTTCAACAAGCTTTTTGAAGTACATTCCGCCGCTTCTATATTAGGAGTTGGTGCTGTTTTGTCACAAGAAGGTAAACCTATTGAATTTCTTAGTGAAAAACTTACAGAAGCTCGTCAAAAGTGGTCTATTTATGAGTTAGAATTCTACGCGGTGATTCGTGCACTAAGGAAATGGAGACATTACTTAATACACAAGGTTTTGTCTTGTATACTGATCACCAAGCCCTCAAGTATATTCAGAATCAATCACCATCCAATAGAATGCATGCAAGTTGGATCTCTACCTTACAAGAATATACGTTCTCTATTCAGCATAAGTCTGGTTTGAACAACAAGGTTGCGGATGCACTAAGCCATTTCACAAATCACAGTGCTCGTGAATTACTCCTTATTAATATTCGTGCTGAAGTGATTGCTTTTGACTTCCTTAAAGAGTTATATCCTAACGATCCAGACTTTTCCTTACTATGGCAGAAATGTTCCTCCGCACAACAAGGTACGGGCGATTTTGCTTTACATAATGGGTTTCTTTTTAAAGGTAGTCGTTTATGCATTCCCGATGGTTCAATTGGTGAACACCTTATTAATGAGTTACATAGTAGTAGTCTTTCTGGTCATTTCGGGCGAGATAAGACTATTTATCTTGTGGAAACTCGTTACTTTTGGAATTCTCTTAAAAAGGATGTCCATGATTTTGTGCGACGTTGTATGGTTTGTCAACGAAGTAAGGGCCATGCACAAAATACTGGGTTATACATTCCTCTCCCAGTTCCGGATGCTCCTTGGGAAGATATATCAATGGATTTTGTTGTAGGTTTACCAAGAACTCAAATAGCTCATGATTCTGTTTTTGTGGTTATCGATTGCTTTTCCAAGATGGCACACTTTATTCCCTGCAAGAAGACTATAGACGTCGTGAGTACCGCAAATCTTTTCTTCCGTGAGATTGTTCGACTACATGGAATTCCCAAAACCATTACTTCTGATAGAGATACTAAGTTCTTAAGTTGGTTTTGGAAGACACTTTGGACTCGTCTCCAAACCAAACTACAGTTTAGTAGCACAACTCACCCTCAAACAGATGGGCAAACTGATGTAGTAAACCGATCATTAGGAAATCTTATTCGTTGCTTATCTGGAGACAAGCCACGACAGTGGGATTTATCTCTTGCTCAAGCTGAGTTTGCATACAATTCAGTTCCTAATCGGTCTACTGGTTATGCACCTTTTCACATTGTTTATTCTAAAGTTCCTAACCACACATTGGATCTTGTCTTTTTACCATCGGTACCTAGTTCCAATGTTGCAGCTGATCACATGATCGAGTCCCTACAAGTGCTACATGATAAGGTCAAGAAAAACTTGGAAGATGCTAATACCAAGTATAAGCTAGATGCTGATCGTCGACGTCGTTTTCGGTCTTATGAAGTTGGTGATCTAGTTATGGTGTACTTAAGCAAGGATCGTTTTCCTACTGGTACCTACAACAAGACAAATTACAAGAAGATTGGTCCCATTTGCATTCTCAAGAAGATCAACGACAATGCTTACGTTGTTGACCTCCCAGCTCATATGAATATCTCGTCCACATTCAACATTAAGGATATTTTTCCTTATTTCCCAGGCGATGAGATTTCTCTTCCAACACCGAACTCGGGGTCGAGTTCTTTTCAAGAAGGGGGCCTAATGTAGGAAATCTATACTAAGTCACCCCCGTTTGAACATAAGAGTCAAACCTTATTCTATTTCTAGTATTACTTCTTAAATTATGATTTCCCTATTCTAGAACTTCTAGAATTAATAAGTTTCCTAGTTTAGTATGATTTCTTTATTCTAGTTATATTACTTTTAGGAAATAGTGAAGCCTATATAAGAAGGCCTAGCACTGTAGAATTCCTACACATCCTACATTATTATCTTATTTGATTTATCAAAGATATTTTATTTAGTTATTATTGTTCTCTAGTTTTCTTATAGCTTTTGTGAATTTATTGATTTCACACTAGTTTTTACTATCTTTTGGATCCTTGATCCAAGTTATACGCTTCCGTCACGTTAGGTTGTTGATTATATTGATTGACACTTGAACATTGGTCTTTGGTACCGTTCAAGTTGTTTCACATAATAATCAGGATCGCGGATTTCCTATCTGTTTGATTTGCTGATTTCATTGTGAAACAGAGATATAAAACTCTTTGATATACTTTTTATAGATTGAGTCTGACTGTCTAGTTGATTCTCTTTAAAGTATATTGGAGTTTGTATATTCAGATTGCCGAACAAAATATTGGGTGTGGTTGTTGTACCCCTTCTTTTTCACTTTGTTCCCATAATAATAACAGTTGTAGGGAATGTTTTTGACTGTTCTCATATGAGCTGTTTTCGAAGGTGGACGATCTTTGTTCATAGGAACATTAGCTGCTGAAGGAGGTTTTTCACTTGGAAATTTGTCATTAGCATGGACAAAATTTATCTTTATAGAACTTGGAGCGTCTATTCCTTTATATCCCAGACCACGTGTATCACGATGTTCTTTACATGCTCACAGCATAGTAGATAGTTTTGTAGAGCTAGCACTGAATCTTTTCAGATTCTCTTCCAGTGATTTGACTTTATCAAGAGCAGCAGCAAGATCATCCTCCAAAAAAAATTCTATGGCGAGAATGCTGACTTCTCTGTCGTTAAAACATTTTTGTTGAGAGTCATATCTAGCTTCAGATTCTGCAAGTCTTTCTTTCAACACAAAGAGATTTTGACGAAGATTATCGCATTCAGAATTCTTTGAACGCACATCTTCTTCACTATCTTTAAGAATAGATTTTAAAAGTTTATAACCGCAATCATATCCCCTAAATAATTTTCTCAATTTTCTGTTTTCTTGACAGAGGGGAGTCAGATATTCAGCCAAGCAAGCTGTAGACTTCTTTTTTTAAAGATATGATCAAAAAGTATGATATACTGTGAGACTTCCTCATAAAGATCTTGTCACTTTCATCTGAAAGTTCATCCAACTGTTCATCTAGGCATTTTTCCCAGTCGAACACAATTTCAGTCAAAGGAGAAGATATGAGAGATTTCTCAGGTGACTCAAGACTTTTAACCAAATCAGAGAGCTTCTGAACTGGTGTTGTGTTGTCAGAGATAACACTACTGTCCATAGAGTCAGATCGCTACAAACACAGACTTATGAGGTCTTAAGTCTGTTTGCCTGCTCTGATACCAATTGAAAAAGCGAGGGTCTAACAACCACACCCAATATTTCGCTTAGCAATCTGTATGGACTAACTCCAATATATTTTCAATAGAATCAACTAGACAGTCAGACTCAATCTTACGAAAAGTATATCAAAGAGTTGTATCTCAATTTCTCAATTCAATCCGCAATCAAACAATTAGGAATTTACGAGCCCGATTGAATATAAGAAATAACTTGAACGGTACCAAAGACCAATGTTCAAGTGTCAATCAATTTATATCAACAACCAAAGGTTGGATTATCTAATTGATTGATCTTACGCACAACCTGTGATATTTCTATTATATAAACAAATATAATGCGGAAAAGAAATAACACAGACACCATAAATTTTGTTAACGAGGAAACCGCAAATGCAGAAAACCCCCGGGACCTAGTCCAGATTTGAACACCATACTGTATTAAGCCGCTACAGACACTAGCCTACTCCAAGTTAACTTCGGACTAGAATGTAGTTGAGACCTAACTAATCTCACACTGATCAAGGTACAGTCGCGTTCCTTACGCCTTTAGAACCACGCCGGATTCTTCGCACTTGATTCCCTTAGCTGATCTCACCCACAACTAAGAGTTGCTACGACCCAAGGTCGAAGACTTGATAAACCAATCTGTCTCACACAGAAAAGTCTATTGAATAGATAAATCTGTCTCCCACAGATAAACCTATGAGTTTTGTTATGTCTTTTGATAAATCAAGGTGAACAGGAACCAATTGATATACCATACTTATATTCCCGAAAAACATCCTAGAAATATCAATCACCTCATAATAATCTTAAACGTATGGTAGCGAAACAAGATATTGTGGAATCACAAACGATGAGACGAAGATGTTTGTGACTACTTTTTATCTTACCTATCGGAGATTAAATCTCGAGCAAATCTTAGAGAAGATAGTACTCAAACACGATAGAAAACACCAAGATCAGAACACGCAACTACAGAGAAAATAGTTGGGTCTGGCTTCACAATACCAATGAAGTCTTTAAGTCGTTAACCTACAGGGTTTCGTGAAAAACATAAGGTAAAAGGAGAATCGACTCTAGTCGCAACTAGTATCACACAGGGGGTGTGGGGATTAGGTTTCCTAGTTTCTAGAGTTCTCCTTTATATAGTTTTAAAATCAGGGTTTGATAGCTTTGAAACAAAGCAATCAATATTCACCGTTAGATGAAACCTGATCTAAGAGCCAAGCTAAGTTTGCTTGAAACAAAAAAAATATCTCTCCACCGTTAGATGGTTTTAGCTTGTTACACACAAATGAAATGTACCTTCATTTAGATATGGGTAACCATACCTAAATGTGTACACCTTGTTGGCTCAATAATAGTTAACCGAAGTTAGCCATATGAATACTTTCTTATCAACCATATTCATCTTATCAACAACTAGTTCAAATGACTCAAATGAAACTAGTTATAGAGTTGTTCAATTGTTTATATTCTCATAGAAGTATATAAGACACAATTGAAGAAAAATCGATTTTGATTCACTCGAATCAAGTCATGAACATTATAGCCACGGTTTGCAAAAGATTGCATTCCTTATTATATAAATGTATTAGTTCATGAACAAACTGATTCTAGAACTTAACCCACTCAAGTATGCAAATGGGTACGCATACTTAAGTAGCCGGACTTGGACTGTGTCCAACAGTATGCGAACGGGTACGCATACTATCACACATCCAAAACAACAGTTGAATTAGTACGCGTACGGGTACGCATACAAAAGTTCCTGGACTTCAACTGAGTTCGCCAGTACGCATACGAATACGAATACCAAGACTCCCGAACTTTACCTGACCTTCCCAGTACGCATACGGGTATGAATACTATACCGGTCTTGGATCAACATATATGCAAGTACGCATACTATGTCTATAATCCAATTATGGTTAAGTGTTCTAAACTCTATTTCAATCATTGAAACATTCTTAGAGGATGACAATAGTTGTTTTCATTAACTATTAGCATCAAAGCGATTTTCAAGTTATTGAAATAATCAATACGAAATATTCCGAGTCTACATCAAACTGTATCATACAAATCATGTAAGATGTTACTTGGCGATTTTCACATGATCATCTTTTGACTTGCGTCAAGAATATAAGTTGAACTTGGTTGAAGCAAAAGCTTACCAACACATATTTCGATAAATATGTAAGCGAGTTAAATTCAGCTCGAAATATGAAATGTGTATAATCGAATATTATATAGTAATACGACTTTTGTCTCAAAAAGGAGATAGAGTAGAAGTAGATTTTCTGAGTGATAGATGAGTTTCAGTCTCCACATACCTTTTGTCGATGAAGTTCCACAAGATCTCCTTAGTAGTTCTTCGTCTTCAATTGATGAACGTCGTGAAGTCTAAAGCTCAACTACACAATCTATCCTAGTCCGAGACATTATTATAAGTAGACTAGAAATCAAGACTTATAGTTTTGATCACTAAACTTGAAAAACAAGCTTAAGATAGCAACGCTTGCGAGTTCGACCGAGCAGTGCTATAACAGGCTCCACCAGAAACAACAAGTATGAAGTTTGCATGGTTCTTAGGATAGTTTGCAAGAAATGCAAACTCAAGTATTTATAGACCAAGGTTGTTTGGACAACAAGGAAATTCCAAAATCAAAAATATTCTCAAGATATTCCTTAAAGTACCTAATTTAGTTTTCCAATTTCCAATTAATTACTAAACCATATTTCCGAAAACTCCCTTAGAAAACTTCTTTTATTAGTGTAGCACATTAACTAATAATATTTTCCAAAGGATATGCTTTAATTATTGGTAATTAAAACATATAATATGAAAATCATAATTAAATGCTTTTCAATATCTCAATTTGGGATCACCTTGAGTAACAAATAATATCTTTGAACAATTAATGATAAGTTATGTACATGTTCAAATAATGTCGACATCTAGAAGTTTTTCAGCAAATCCTAATTCCAAGCTTCACACAAAACATGAAGAGATATGCGAATATTGGAAACTCGGTTTTGTTCCTTAGTATCAGTTCTACCATGACTCACAATATAAGTTCTGACCGGTTATACCATGCTTCCCAAACTAGGTTGTGACCGGTTACACCATGCTTCCCAGAGGTAGCTTGTGATCGGTTACACCTTACTTCCCAAGTTAGCTTGTGATCAGTTACGCCTTGGTTACCAAAGTAGCTTGTGACCGATTACAACTAACTTCCCAAATTAGCTTGTGATTGGTTACACCTTGCTTCCAAAAGTAGCTTGTGACCGATTACAACTAACTTCTCAATGTAGCTTGTGACCGGTTACACCATGCTTCACAAAGTAGATTGTGACCGGTTACAACATGCTACACAGTATAGGCTATGACCGGTTATACCTCAATTATCAACATAAGTTAAGACAGGTTCTACCTTGTCATCTTGCATTGGTCATCCATAAGATATTCAATAAAGAACCGGACCAATCATGATTTCCCTTTCGATTATGAAACAAGTTCAAATATATACTTCCTTAAACTAATGGAATAATACATGGTTTTCTAGGATAAAATCATACCTATATCTTACACATAATCAAGTAACTAAATACAAAGATTATGTTGATGTCGTATTTACTAAGTTCCAAAAGATAAGCGTTTATACTTCGTGATTCAATAAATTACATGACACTTTGATCATAATGATATTGTTAGAGCATAGCTCGGTTGAACCCACCAAGCGTTGGTATGTCAAGTTTGGTTGTCATATTTTAGTGAACCAAAACTCATTTAAAGAGTCGCTTGATTATTTACTAGAGTCAACTACGTATAGGTTAGCTAGAAAGTTATTAGGATATGAGACTTACTAGTATTACTCGAAGACTTCAAGAATGTGAAGAAGTAAAGAGATACAACAACGACACCATCCTTCCTCTTGAGGTTAGTAATATTTTGACTTGAACTGTTTCATTCCTAACGTATCTTTCAAGTGTGCTATATTGAAAACATAACTGCGAAGTGAATGATTATACTCTAGTTAGACGTAGTATTAAGGAATTATAATACTAAGTATAACGCCTATCTTTTGAACTTCGTATATAAGACATCGACATAATCGTATGAATGCTATTGTGATTATGTATGGGTATGGGTGAAGATTTCGTCCTAGGAAACAATGTTTTACATTCTTAAAGGAAGTACAATTCATAAACTCGTTTTGTGATTCGAAAGGGAAATCGCTAGGCTTATTGGTATTGTTATTCATTGCAAATCCTGGGATTACCAATATGTGTGTTTAGTATAACCGCTCATAACTTGTTTAT
>JAJJMB010000989.1:783790-795765 GCA_023531105.1 Papaver atlanticum | reverse complement strand
ACAATTATAATTGTTTTTTATTATAATTAGAAGTAAAATACACAAACGTTAATTCCTAATTACTTGATAGCAATCCTATAGTGTTTGGTTAAGACCGAACCTTTTATCAAGTAATCATACTTCGTTGTCGTATTGTCTCGATCTCGTATCCATAGACGGTCACACGAAGTGTGAACCGATTCGTTGTATTTTCTCGACTCAGTCCATAGACAATCACTTTCGGAGAAAGGACTTATAGGTGGAAAAGTTTTAGATTGAGGTATATTTGGGTACCCTCATCTTTTCAGATATGACCAAGTCTAACCACTAGAGTATATATATACAGCTTCATATGTTATGTTTTCAATATAATCCGACTTGAAAGATACGTTAGGAATGGAAACAAGATCAAGTCAAAATTACTAACCTCAAGAGGAAGGATGATGTCTTCGTTGTAGTCGTTACTTTTTCTCATTCTTCAGGCCTTCAGAGTAATACTTGTACGTCTCAACATTCCTAGACTTTCTAATCTAACCTAAACGAAGTTGACTCTAGTATTTAATCAATCTACTCTAGATGAGTTTTGATACAAAAATATGACCACCAAACTTGACATACCAACGCTTGGTGGTTTCAACCAAGCTATGCTCTAACAGTTGTGTAGTATGTGCGTGTGATCCTAATATCAGATGTATAATAATAACAGAGAGTGCCCTAAATCAAGTTTGGGTGTCGTTAACTAAATGGTTACGCTTACTAAAATAAGTGTGCATGATTAATAGGTGTCGTAGAAAGCTCTAGAAAATAATTGAGCATGCATGACACATTTTTGACATGAGCGGCTAGCTAAGGAAATTTTTGTCTCTTTATTTTCTTCTCAAAACTAAATCTGGGAAACAAGTCTTCTTTCTTCTTTTACCTTGTTATTCCACCATTTTTCTTCCCTTTATTTTATTGATTTTCAAAACAACCACGAACAAAAAGAAAGGATTTTTGTTTTCAAGTGAAAATTCGAGCTCAACCGGCACTCCAAATTTCGCTGGATTTGTGTTCTACAATGGCAGGGGTTTTTATCATCCCTTAATATTCTTATTTTCACTTGTGCAAACCAAACAAATTTTTATGGATGATTTCAACTGTTTATTCTTTGTTACTTATGTTTGGTGATCTGTTAATTGGGTATTTTAAATGCTTGTAAAACTTATAGTAACCAATTTTGTTCATGAAATTTCATTGAATTTGTGCATTCATTTCGCTGATTTCGTACAATAAGAAATGTTATTTGAAACTCTATATTTGCCTTTTGTTGAATCTTCGCAAAATGGATTATGTATAATTTTTAACGTTTATGAACGATTTATGAAGATTAGTAATGGTTTGAATTTATTTAAGTTCTGCTTTTCACCAAAATTTAAGTCCCCATTTGAGTTTCAAAGATAGCCCATTGCAGTTTTGTGAAAACAACCCGAAACTTTCTGAAAAACGTAATATATGTCATGTTTGGTTTAGGCTTTTCGACACATCTATCAAACTATTTATGGTTGCTTATCATTTTTATGTTAAGGACCCATCTTTCTAAAGATACCAAATTTGCTGAATTCCATGACATAATGAATTTTCAACAAATTTTCTATTAGGGACTTTGGAAACTGGAAATTTTCTAAACATGCTACTGTCCTGTTTTGTAGAGACTTTTTGACATAGCTATAAACCCGTATACTTTCTGCTATCATTTTTGTGTTAAATAGATATTTCTTAACTTTCCAATAAGACCAAATTAGCTGAATTCCACCGTCTAATGATTTTTGTACGAATCTTTAATCGGGGACTGTTGAAACTGCAATTTTTGTGAAAACGTGGTTCCTGCCCTGTTTTATTGGGACTTTCCGACGCAGTTGTTTACCTCATTTCTTTGGTTTATCTTTTTTAGATAAATAGGGTTTTCTTAGCTTTTCGATGGGATAATATTGTTCGAATTCCGCCGCTTAATGAATTTTGTACGGATTTTTAATTAACGACACTCGAAACTGAAATTTAAATGAATATTCATCTTAGATTTTATTTTCTACCATGCCACAATATTCTTGTTGTTTTAATTTCTTGTTAGACCTGCAGTCAATGTCTTATTCTCTTTTGCCTACCTGGTGGTTGATCACTTATCATTTCCACAATTTTGAGATCTTTTAATTGAGCATGGATTCACGTACTTATTGACTAGTGCGATTACGTTTTGAACCTAATCTTGTGTTTACGACAATGATTTCTTGGTAAAGGTATGTGAATGCTGCAATGCTTATATTTACGTTAAGTTTTTAGTGATGGATATGCGAGGTATTTATAACTTTCTTTGTGAATGTTTCCTTCATGACAACAGTATTTGGAAACTAGAGAGATCTACTAAAGGATCGTCAAGCCTTAATTGGCACCCCATCTACTTGTGCTAACCCGTAAGACTTTTTGTTAGATAACGGTGGACGGTACTGAACTACCCCGACCACGGAATTTGCCAAAAGAATAGTGGAGCAACTTATCCTCATTTTACATTATTAAATCTTGGTTATCAAATGTTTGTTTAACACTTCACATTTTGTAAATTATGATAGTTTTTGCTCTTGTCAATGTATTCATATTTTACGCTGCCTTTACGTACTTTTCTACCCCTACTGGGCATTCGCTCATCCGTTTTGTCCCCCCTTCTCAGAGTACGAGAGGAGCTTGAAGCAGCTAGTCGGGAGAGCTTACGACAGGCTTTTAGCGCGTCAAAAGTTAGTATTTTGTTGTTCATGATAATATTGTTGATGGTGGTTTTTAGTATAGGGCGAAAACTGTAAAAATCTATCTACTGGACCCGGCATCAGAAGTAGTAGATCTTGATATGTCTATATTCCGAAAGGAATTTGAAGAATATATCAAAATCTGATGAGTGCCTATGTCTCTCTTCATATTATATTGAAACTCAAGCTCCTAGATAAATTGTTCATTAGCATAGAGCCTAATGAGTATTTAAGCTCCTAGCTGCATTACACACTAATGCCGGAGCCTGCTGAGTATCTATTATATGCCATGCTCCCTAGCCGAACTCTTGATGTTGACATGACATGACAATTAATGTTCGCTCACAGCTGAGTAACATGAATTTCCCAAAGTGTCAGGATTAAGACGTGCGTAGAAGTACTCAATCAGAGGAACACAAAGTCATGCTGCCCTCTGAGATAAAATTAGTGATTTTGTATTAATGCGCAAAATTCACCAAAATTAATTGATTTTGTGGCAGTAGCTTCCCGAGAGGTCACCCATCCTGTAGTTAAACGTGCTCGGGCGGGAGCAATCCAGGGATGGGTGACCTTTCGGGATGTTGCTGTTGGATAACCGCAGCGATGCCCGTTGAAAACCCCACATTGCCGGATAACCGCAGTGGCTCAGTGGGGACAATATCGGTGGAGGGACGGGTCATTACACGAAGAGTTCTCCAAATCGCCTACCAGAAGAGCCTACACCGGGTACATCAACAATGCGCAGAACAAAACCTCCGATCAGTTCCATATGGTGACGTTCCCTACCATAAATATCTCTTCATTCCCGAGCCGATCTCCCTCAAGACTTGGACAGGATGTTCCAGCAAAATAACAGGCATCTCGATGACTACGTCAAGAGATCCAGAATTGAAGCCCTCGATTTCCAAGTATACTGCCAGTGCTAACACATCAAGAGATAACTCACAAAGAGAGACACCTCCTCAGCAGCATCACCGACGGTAATCTCCAAGACTCCCTCCTCAGGTACTTTTCCATTTGGGTCGTACGCCCGCTGAAAAATCATAAAGGCGTCATAATTAGCAAAAAAAAAAAAATGGTTCAAGCATGGGGATTGAAGTACAAACCATAGAGCAACCTAATTCATTCATTAAAAAGTGTTTTAGGACATGGCATGTAGTTCAGCAAGGTTATAGGTCATTTTGCAAAAACTCTGTCAGAAACGTTTTTACACTGCCCTCTGGAAGAACTGAAGCTGGCACTAATTGGTGAAGAATCTTGGAGTGAGATATATACCTAATGATTCGCATGGAAGTCTTATACAACATACTAATATGGAACGTTAATCCAATGAATGAGCTATAAATGGCAACCGAAACTCTCGACTACATGACAGCTGAAAATCTACATCGGCTGAAGATTTTATGGCCGTTCTGGCAAGAAGACACAAATCTGAAATTTTCATCAAGTCAATACACCAAGGTCACACTTACAATCAGGAAAGCAACAATAGGAGAGCTTACACACGCATGGAATCAGGGAGGAGCTGTTTCACCGAAAATAAAGAGGGGAAAGAAAATAAGGAATAAACTCACATACCTGAGCTATATGAAAGGAAGAAACACTTCCTTTGGGCCATAACGATCGATCAAAGCATGTCAATGCTCATGGACGTGGTCGTCCAAGGTTCGCTCTCGTAGCTGCCGCTCCTTCCTTCCAAGATCCGTGGCCGTAGCCACCATCACTCCTCCCTACTAAGAACCATGGCCGTAGCCACCACTTGTCCCTTCCAAGATTCGTGCCCGTAGTCACCACTCCTCTCTGTCAAGGATCGTGACCATATCCCTCCAAGCTCCAGCCAACCTGTTTTGTTCCCACGAAAACGAAGTCTCTTCTGATCATAGTTGCTGCCAAGAACCGTTGCTGCTCGCTTGTTGATACCAGCCAGAGCTTCATCATAGCAACAACCACTACGGACAAAGGTAATCTGAACTTGTGCATATTTTAGTTTCCCATGGAGGAAGTGATAGAGTCACCAGTACGGATACAAGATGGTGATATTTCTATCATGGTCAACCCATCGACCATACAAGATAGAACCACGTAAATCACACTTGGGGACTGAGGCTCAACACGGAATTCCTTCACTGTCAAGAACCTCCTCAACTCAGAAGAGACAGTCAACCGAGAAGCCATAACCGTGACAAGGTCACCACTTTTCAAAGATGCAGCGTTAGGATATCATCACCTCCCTGTCTAGAAGGCGCTTGACCGACAAGCAGTATTTGGTTCAACCATCCATAAGCATTGTTATCAATGAAGAATCAAAGAAGAAAGTCGCGCCTCATTAAGCTAGACCAATCGAATCATGTCCGCCACATCACCTGCTCAGAACTCAGTACCGCCTACCCAAGGTCTGCACGAAGCTGCGCATTAACAACCACATCAGTCGACAAAGTCAGATTCGATGTTTCTAGATTTCCAATTTCCTATGGAAGGGGTGCATGGGTTGCCAGAAATTCGGATACGGTGCAGGTCTATCAAGTGCGACTCCCGCCCATTGATTAACAAATGACGGATCCAAAAGGTTGCCGCTTTCGTCAATTCGTCAACCACCTTACCAGCAAATACAATGGAAGTACAAATTTCAGGAGAAAATAGGCTCAAGATAATTACACCTGGGGACTGCCAGCACTGGATGCCTTCACGTCCCTCAACCAGATTATTTCTGATATCAGCATCATCACTGTCAAAGCTTTAAGAGCCGCAGGAATTTCTCAACATGAAGCCGTACACGAGCATCAAAGACTCCAAAAGTACGCCGCGGAGATATTTTCACATATCTGGCCACGCCATCGGATCTAGTACGCATCTACACCTCCTTACAAGACCATATTGTATTCCCAAGCCGACTCAAAAATACAGCTCTAGTGATCAAATAGAAGTGTAACTGGGGACTGCCCAATCGCATTCCATCCCATACAAGCATTCCAAGCATATCATCATCGCAATCAGAAGGGCAAGAATAGGCTTATGAGCTAAAGAGTCAGAATAAATACAATTTCGTTCCAGTCAATGCTCAGGAGTTTAAGGAACATTTTTATTACGACTCAGCAGTCCAGACACCAAACAACTTAAAGTCAAGGCCTCTTGCAATTGAGCGCAATAGAATTTGGCAAATTTTGAAATCCACTGGAGAGGCTAGATACTCATTTTTCTGGAGACATGACCTTATTACACATTTCGGAGAGGATCGATGGTACAGCTTCTACACCCTCTGGTCCAGAAAGAAGAATCATCACGCGATTAGGTAGCGGAAATATCTCCAGGAGTTCACTCAGGATTTGATGAAATTTCAAATCCATGGAAGTTATACGTACAACTAAAGTTCATACTTGCAAAGAGAAAAAGAAAGAACAGGATGTACTTACCTTGCCGCTGACGATTGGCACGCTCGTGATGGAGCTGCTGACAGTGACGAAGAGGAGCCGGCTGCTGCAGACAAAAGCACGGAGCCAGACGAGAAACAAAAAACAGAAGAGGGTCGATACCCCTTTTTATATGAACAGAGTTTCCAGAGTTCGAATGGAAGAAAGATTCCTTCTTGCTCCATAAATGGGAATAGATGGATGGGCCCACCGCACTCACACCCATAGCCGAGCTAGCAACACGCTACTACGAAGGCCACTGGCTGCACGGTCCCGCTGCATAAGGCCGATTAGAATTTTACTGGTAACATCTATCTACTTCATCTTATTAGTTTTGTTTTTCGTCTGTCACCATCTAGTGCCTACCCCGCAACAATGTCACTGTTACGTTCTAAGCAAAGGACTTAATGTTGATGATGGTTTTTAGTATAGGGAAAAAACTGTAAAAGTCTGTCTACCTGACCCGTCATCAGAAGTAGTAGACCTTGATATGTCTATATTCCGCAAGGAATTTGAAGAATATATCAAAATCTGATGAGTGCCTATGTCTCTCTTCATATTATATTGAAACTCAAGATCCTAAATGAATTGTTCACTAGTATAGAGCCTAATGAGTGTTTAAGCTCCTAGCTGCATTACTCACTAATATTAGAGACTGCTGAGTATCTATTATATGCCATGTTCCCCAGCCGAACTCTTGATGCTAACATGACATGACAATTAATGTTCGCTCGCAGCTGAGTAGCATGAATTTCCCGAAGTGTAAGGATTAAGACGTGCGTAGAAGTACTCAATCATAGGAACACAAAGTCATGCTTCCCTCTGAGATAAAATTAGTGATTTTGTATTAATGCGCAAAATTCGCCAAAATTAATTGATTTTGTGGCAGCTCATAAAATTCAATTTTCCTAACCTAATTTTATCAATTTGCAAAAATTAGGTTTTTGCGGCCTGCGCAATATCTCGAACCCTATTGGTCGAGACCAAACGTAGGCAAACTAGGAAATTAATCCATCATGGAGCTAGTAGGAGCAAAATCCTATTAAGAATTGGAAAACAAGAAGGAACTACGGAAAATAAAAGCAGGAGCAAAAGGAGGCGCGGCCACGCCACTTGGTCGACCGGCCACTCCCCACAGTACTGCTTGTTGGCCCCTCTTTCCCATCAACCAATCAAATCGCTCCAAAAGCGCCGCCCACACTTTTAATTAAAGTTAGAAGTTGGCTGGTCGACACACCTAATTCCTTAAGGAATCTAATATAGGATTCCCACGCTAGTCTCAAAACGATCACAGCCGCACGATTTCGCCGGCTGATTAATTACACTTAGCCATCTCCTAGCGTGGCCAAATGAGCTTCACAACGTCCACCGGTGGGCCCACTTCCTTCCCAGCCAATCGGAACTCATCTAGCCCGCAGGTGGCATCCCCGATCACTAGCCAGAAGAAGGCTAGTCGCGCCATTGAGAAAAGGGTTTAACGAGCTAAGACCAGCCGTGACAGTCTCAAATTCATCACGGCCGTCCAACTTAGCCAGCCTAGTTGGATGGCTTAGATTTTGTTTCGGGCGACCAATGAGGTGCCAATATGCTCACCGGCGGCTCTCCTTCAGCCCTGGCCTATCGAGCCCTCCCAAACTGCAGGCAACACATCAAATCGATTAGCCCAAAGAAGGTTGGCCGGGCAGCGTTCAAAACCCAAATTGATGTTAGTGGCAGCATATTACTGTCGCAAACCATCTCGATCGTCCAACTTCGCTAGACGAATTGATCGGCCTAGATCTAATTTTAGGCGACTAATAAGATGTCGCCGTGATCACCGGCCATCCATCTTCCATAAGGAACGATCGCCAAGTCGCGACTTGCCTATATGGCTCCCAAACGGTTGCACAAAGGTGGCTAGTCGCGCTTCCTACAGGAATTTTAATAGATTCAACGACAGCCATTAACTGCCGGAAATCATCTCAGCCACTCAACTTGGCTAGCCAATTTAACCGTCTTAGATCTAACTTGGGCCGACCGATAGGATGTTAGAATGGCTACCATCCCCCACTCTCCCATAGGGATAGAACGGCGTACCTTTGGCATGCGTGCATAGCTCCTAGCAGCTCCCTGAAAACGGATGGTCATGCTCTTTTTAAGACATTAAGCTCCGCGACTAACTTGTACGAGCTTTACACAACGATGCTTCTTGAGCATCGATTATTTTGAGCTGCTTTCTTAAAAGCAATGCTTTATATGCATCGATTATAAACGATATTCTATCAACATCGATTTCACAAATAATTTAATTATTTGACCTAAAAGCATTATATGATGCGTTGCCTGCTGCATATACTTTTCTACAAAAATACTCGAGACATCAAACATGTCATAAACTGGGGGATGCTCACCAGGGGTCTGGCGGTTTACAGCGTGCGGCGTGCAACACGCCCATTACGAGAAAGTGTCAGGAAAGGCGGACGGTTGATAGCGGTAAAAGAGTAGTGGGTGTAAGGCTGACCAGTCTTCCCTCATGATAGAGACGTGATGGTCACCAATTTTACACAATCCCACTTCTCCACTACTTAACTGTCTCCACTTCCTATGAGATCAGGTGCGCTCAATCATGACTTGTATAAATAGGTTTTAAACCTATTTCGACACAAGTCAACGGTTATCAACACAAGTATCCAGAAAACACCAAGAACTTATAGCTTACATTCCGTAAGCAAGTTCTACATTCTGATACAATTCATAAACAGCCACACCTTCAGAGTTAACCATTCTGATCTCAAACACCTTCTTCGCTTCCCTCCCTAAGATCAACCCTTCTCCTTAGTTTTGTGACCGAAGCTAGACTGGAATGTTCATTTCTTGGTTTAGGCCAGGATTTTACAGATTGATCTCTCAAATCTAAAGTACTCCCGTGCAGTGCATTTGTTTAGGGTTTAGATTCGTTTCTCGGCGGCACACCCAAATTTACCATTTCCAGCAGAATCAGTTTTTACCCCAAAACAAAAATCACGGGGATAGATCTGGGGTAGTCTTATGTTGCTTATGAACCATGATTTTGTTATGTTTTATTGCATTTAGAATGTGGAAATCTTTTTTTGCTGGATAGTTTTATAACTGAAAAAGCGGGGGGGAAAATAACCGCGCCCAATATTTTGTTCGGCAATCTGAATAGACAAACTTCAATATACTTTCAAGAGAATCAACTAGATAGTTAGACTCAATCTATAGAAAAGTATATCAAAGAGTTTAATATCTCTATCTCTTAATTCAATTCGCAATCAGCAAATAGGAATTTTCGATCCCGATTGAATATAAGAGAAATAACTTGAACGGTACCAAAGACCAATGTTAAAGGATCAATCAATTTCAATCAACAACCAAAGGTTAGATTTACCAATTGATTGATAAAATGCACAAACTGTGATATTTCTATTATATAACAAAATATAATGCGGAAAAGAAATAACACAGACACAAGAATTTTGTTAACGAGGAAAACCGCAAATGCAGAAAAACCCCGGGACCTAGTCCAGCTTTGAACACCACACTGTATTAAGCCACTACAGACACTAGCCTACTACCAATGAACTTCGGACTAGAATATAGTTGAACCCTAATCAATCTCATACTGATTCAAGGTACAGTCTTGCTCCTTACGCCGCTGATCCCAGCAGGATACTACGCACTTGATTCCCTTACCTGATCTCACCAACAACTAAGAGTTGCTACGACCCTAAGTCGAAAAATTGATAAACAAATCTGTCTCACGCAGAAAAGTCTATTGGAATAGATAAATCTGTCTCTCACAGAAATACCTACGAGTTTTGTTCCGTCTTTTGATAAATCAAGGTGCACAAGAACCAATTGATAAACCGGACTTATATTCCCGAAGAACAGACTAGTATTATCAATCACCTCACAATAATCTTAATCGTATGGTAGCAAAACAAGATATTGTGGAATCACAAACGATGAGACGAAGATGTTTGTGACTACTTTTAATCTTGCCTATCATAGATTAAATCTCGATCAAATCTTAGAGAAGATAGTACTCAATACGATAGAACAAAGCAATATCGGAACACGCAACTACAGAGAAAATAGTTGGGCCCGGCTTCATAATCCCAATGAAGTCTTTAAGTCGTTAACCTACATGGTTTCGTGAAAAACCTAAGGTTAAAGGAGAATCGACTCTAGTCGCAACTAGTATCACACATGAGGTGTGGGGATTAGGTTTCCCAGTTTCTAGAGTTCTCCTTTATATAGTTTTCAAATCAGGGTTTGCAATCTAAGTTACCTTGGTAACAAAGCATTCAATATTCACCGTTAGATGAAAACCTGATTAGATACAAGCTAATATCTTTGAACCTTTAGATCGAACTTAGCTTGTTATATACAAATGAAATGTACCCTCATTTAGGTTTATGTAACCGTACCTAAACGTGTACACCATGTTGGATCAACAGTAGTTAACCGAGGTTAGCTATATGAACACTCTCATATCAACCTTATTCATCTTAACCAAAACTAGTTCAAATAACTCAAATGAAACTAGTTAAAGAGTTGTTCAATTGTTATATTCTCATAGAAGTATAAAATAACACAATTGAAGCAAAATCGGTTTGATTCACTCGAATCAATTCATGAACATTATAGTAACAGTTTGCAAAGAATGCATTCCTTATTATATATAAATGTATTTGTTCATGTTACAACCGATTTAAAAACTTTAACCATTCATGTATGCAAACGGGTACGCATACTTGAATAGCCGGACCAAGTTTGGTTTTCGTCATTATGCGAATGGGTACGCATACCTCCAAACCCAGCAGAAATTTCAGGTCAGAAACCTTACGCCAGTATGCGTACGGGTACACGCACTTAGGTTCTCGGACTTCTCAAACCAACAGGTACGCAAACGGGTATGCATACTATGGTTCCCGGACATGGTTCACACATATGCAAGAGTGTACAACATGTTTATAATCCAATGTTGGTTAAGTGTTCTAAACTCTTATTTCAATCATTGAAACATTCTTAGAGGGTGGCAATAGCCGTTTTCACACACTATTAGCATCAAAGCAGTTTTCAAGTTATTGAAATAATCATAACGAAACATTCCAAGTCTACATCAAATGATTGTATCACACAAACCATGTTAGATGTTACTCGGCGATTTTCACATGATCATCGTCAAGAATATAAGATGAACTTGGTTAAAGCGAAAGCTTACCAACACATATTTCAAGAAATATGTAAGCGAGTTATACTCAGCTCGAAATCTAAAATGTGTATAATCGAAAACTATGGTAATATGACTTTTGTCTCAATATAAGAGATATAGTAGTAATAGACTTTCCAAGTGATAGATGAGTTTCAGTCTCCACATACCTTTTTTTGATGAAGTTCCACAAGATCTCCTTAGTAGTTCTTCGTCTTCAATTGATGAACGCCGTGAAGTCTAATGCTCAACTACATAATCTATCCTAGTACGATACATTATAAGTAGACTAGAAATCAAGACTTATAGTTTTGATCACTAACATTGACAAACAAGCTTGACATAACAACGCTTGCGAGTTCGACCGAGCAATGCTCTAACAATCTACCCCTTTGTCAATTTTAGTGACAAAACTATCAATACGTATGGATAACAAAATAAATAAACTTTGTAGCTTCTCATCCAAATGCTTGATCTCCTTGGTTCTTCAACATTACTCGAAATCTTCGTCACTTCCATGTACTACAATGATTCTAAAGATGTTCAGTTCAGTATCATCGTTGTTGATGATCCGTAGCCATAACAATGAGAAAACAATAG
>JAJJMB010000989.1:762572-783390 GCA_023531105.1 Papaver atlanticum | reverse complement strand
AGGAGTTTATAATGATACAAGATAACCCCTATAATATTCCACAACCGTACTCCCCACAAAGATTTGGCAATTAAGCACAAGTTCAATTAAGAACTCTCCCCCATAAAATGTCATTCCCGAAAGAACAACAAGAGCGACCTTACTTTTACAAGAAATGAAGGATTTCTTTAGACATTAACAAATCACATGAAAAATGAATTTGTATCCAAAAATCACAATTGAATTCATCACAAGGAAAATGATCAATTCAATTGGCCATGCTCAACATAAGAGAACTTAGGGAGCAACACAGTACATACACAAAGATGTGGATCAGGGAAAGACCAATACTGCGAAATAATCAAAGATTCATTCTATTTTTCATCACTATTTGCACAATGACTATAATAGACTTAATCTTTGAAAACAAAAGTTCATCCTTTCTTCCATCAATATTTGCATAATGACATAAAAGGCTTAACTTTTGTAGTCAAAAGTTCATTCTATCTTTTATCAATACTTTCATATCGACATATAATAGAGTTAACTTTTGAACAAGTATGGGACAGTCAGGGTTCACGGACATAAACAACATATCCCATAACAATTTGCAATATATAAAACTATAAAGATCAATACTGCAAAAATCATCTTCAAAATAAACTTTAGAATTTAAACAAATAAATCTAAAAACATTGCAAGATGAAAAACGTTGGCAATAGCTACGTGTACTCAAAATAATGGCTATTCCAAACCCTAGTTATCCTTCTTAAAAACACAAGAATAAATTCTCATAATAAGTTTCCTAGACATTAAGACCTCTAAAAAATTCTTTATTGTCCCCGAACTCCTTTTCGTCAACAGTCATAGGGACATAAGGTTCATGA
This sequence comes from Papaver atlanticum, assembly GCA_023531105.1. Classification (NCBI taxonomy): domain Eukaryota; kingdom Viridiplantae; phylum Streptophyta; class Magnoliopsida; order Ranunculales; family Papaveraceae; genus Papaver; species Papaver atlanticum. The sequence continues at coordinate 782,524 of JAJJMB010000989.1, read as the reverse complement.
AGAAAAGAGTTAATTCCAACAAACCTTTTAGACTGATGCCGAACCAGGTCCTTCTGAATTTCAAGAGTCCTAAAAACAATAGCCTTTATTTCCTGAATCTCCTTTCTTATTTCTTTCAACTCTTCAAGAACCCCAGAGAACTTCTGTTGATTAGACGGAACAGCTCTTGGTTTTCTCACATTCCTCCTTTTTCTTTTCAAAGTTGAAGATACAGGAGATTTTTCTTTTTCCTTCATGATTGGTGGCTTAATAATCATATAAACATCTTTTCCATTAGAAGACATAATGCTTGGATTCTCCATACACGTTTGAGATTGTGGGAGGGATTCACAAATCAGACTCAACAACCAATCTTGTGATAAAAAGAGTTTTCAGAAAAGGAAAAAGGAATATAGGGTTACGAAACCTTTATAAACTAAAAAGGATTCACGTATGCACAACTCACAACCCTAAAGAAGGCAGAATTATCGATATTAACCCTCTTTTATTATTCAAACAGAGTAACCCCTTTTCAATATCAACTAGATATGAAAAGAAGGAAAAATTCCAAAAGAAAAGAAAAGAAGAAAAAAAAACAGAAAAACTTTTTCTCTTTTCCTAAAGCCTGAAGGGTGCAAACTCTTGTCTCTTTTGGAACAAGCACATGAGACAAGAAACACAACCAACACAATTTAAGTTGTGCTGGGTGAACAATAATCTGTCCACCATATTCCTTTTGAATAGAATTCATAGAACTCTGTTTCTTATACACTTTAGACCTTACCCTTTTCTCTAGTGGTCTAGTCTTTTCTTTGGAAACTAACTTCTTCGAAGATGAGATGAGTTTACATACCTCAAATGATTTTTGAACAAGTTTGAGCTTGCTTGCTAATCGATTTGCTCTTCGTTAAAGTTTGTTGACGTATCTTATCTTGTGTTTGTACTTGTAACACTTTGATAGTTCATGCCCTTTGAGCGAACAATAAGAACATGTCAACATAAAAGATGGTTCAGACGCCATAGGTGTGCAAGCTGCTAGACACATAGTGGAACCTGAAAAATCAGACAGAAAGTTTCCAGCAGAAACAGATAAATTAATTTTTTTCTTCCAGAACAGTTGAGGTTTCTTCCGAAAGAATATCAAGATTGATGTATGTATTGCTACAATTATTAAAATCAATATTTTTGCAAAGAAGTGCAACACTTGACTTTTTTTCCTCATTAGAATCATAGTGATCAGACATTTCATCAAGAGTTGCAGCAAGACCTTTGGTCCCAGTGTATTTTCTGCGATTCGGACACTCATTTGAAAAATGACCAAATCCTTTACACTTAAAGTACTGTGGCATATCCTCGTCATCAGTTTAATCAATATCCCCGTTTTTAGGAGGAACACGATTATGAGGTTTGACTGATGACCTAGGTTTATCTCTGGAGAACCCTTTACTTCTCTTTAAAAGAAGATCTCTAAACTTTCTTGTGATCAAAGAGACTGACTTGTCAAGATCTTCATCTGATGAATCAGCCTCATAAAGATCATCTTCAGAGATACAAACACTTTTACTTTTGTCAAGTAATTTAGTGTTCTTCTGTGCTTTGAAAGCAATATCCTTTCCGGATTTGGATGTATGCTCATGATCAAAGATCTTTAACTTCCCAACAAGATTATTTCTGGAAAGAGTTGCAAGGTTATTTCCTTCAACGATGGCATGCTTCTTAGAATCGTATCTAGATGGCAGCGATCCGAGAATTTTCATCACAATGTCCTTTTCAGGAATAGTCTTACCCAACGCAAAAGATGCATTAACAATTTCAGACACTTTGTGATTAAACTCATCAAATGAATCTTCATCTGCCATACGAAGGTTTTCCCAATCAGAATTTAGGTTTTGAAGCCTAGCTTCCTTTTCACAGGTATTCCCTTCAAATACGGTTTATAAGATATCCCAAGCATCTTTAGACCGAGTGCACGTAGTCACATAGTGCTGAAGATCTAGGGTAATGGCGTCGATGATAGCATTTAACCCGACAGAATTTTGCTTAGCAGCGAGAATCTCGGCAGGTTTATATGCACCAATATCCTTCGGAACAGTTACATCTCCTTCTGCAACAACCGGAGGATTGTAGCCATTAACAACATAAACCCATGATTGAAAATCACGCGCTTGAAAAAAGGCACGCATAGCAATTTTCCACCATAAGTAATTTGAGCCATCAAAGAATGGTGGTACGTTTATAGAGATAGCACTTATGTCCATATTCAGATCGCTACAAACACAGACTTATAGGGTCTTAAATGTGTTTGCCTGCTCTGATACCAATTGAAAAAGCAGGGGTATAATAACCACACCCAATATTTCGTTCGGCAATCTGAATAGACAAACTCCAATATACTTTCAAGAGAATCAACTAGACAGTTAGACTCAATCTATAGAAAAGTATATCAAAGAGTTTAATATCTCTATCTCTTAATTAAATCCACAATCAGCAAATAGGAATTTACGAGCCCGATTGAATATAATAGAAATAACTTGAATGGTACCAAATACCAATGTTCAAGGATCAATCAATTTCAATCAACAACCAAAGGTTAGATTTACCAAATGATCGATACAACGCACAACCTGTGATATTTCTATTATATAACAAAATATAATGCAGAAAAGAAATAACACAGACACCAAAATTTTGTTAACGAGGAAAACCGCAAATGCAGAAAAACCCCGGGACCTAGTCCAACTTTGAACACCACACTCTATTAAGCCGCTACAGACACTAGCCTACTACCGATGAACTTCGGACTGGAATGTAGTTGAACCCTAATCAATCTCACACTGATTCAAGGTACAGTCGTGCTCCTTACGCCTCTGATCCCAACAGGATACTACGCACTTGATTCCCTTAGCTGATCTCATCCACAATTAAGAGTTGCTACGACCCAAAGTCAAAGACTTGATAAAAAAAATCTGTCTCACACAGAAAAGTCTATTGGAATAGATAAATCTGTCTCCCAAAGAAATACCTACGAGTTTTGTTCCGTCTTTTGATAAATCAAGGTGCACAGGAACCAATTGATAAACCAGACTTATATTCCCGAAGAACAGCCTTGTATTATCAATCACCTCACAATAATCTTAATCGTATGGTAGCGAAACAAGATATTGTGGAATCACAAACGATGAGACGAAGATGTTTTTTACTACTTTTAATCTTGCCTATCGGAGATTAAATCTCGAGCAAATCTTAGAGAAGATAGTACTCAATACGATAGAACAAAGCAAGATCAGAACACGCAACTACAGAGAAAATAGTTGGGCCTGACTTCACATTCCCAATGAAGTCTTTAAGTCGTTAACCTACAGGGTTTCGTGAAAAACCTAAGGTTAAAAGAGAATCGACTCTAGTCATAACTAGTATCACATAGGAGGTGTGGGGATTAAGTTTCCCAGTTGCTAGAGTTCTCCTTTATATAGTTTTCAAAGCAGGTTTTGCAATCTAAGTTACCTTGGTAACAAAGCATTCAATATTCACCGTTAGATGAAAACTTGATTAGATACAAGCTAATATTTTTCAACCGTTAGATCGAACTTAGCTTGTTATACACAAATGAAATGTACCCTCAATTAGGTTTATGTAACCGTACCTAAACGTGTACACCATGTTGGCTCAACAGTAGTTAACCGAGGTTATCTATATGAACACTCTCATATCAACCTTATTTATCTTAACCAAAACTAGTTCAAATAACTCAAATGAAACTAGTTAAAGAGTTGTTCAATTGCTATATTCTCATAGAAGTATAAAATAACACAATTGAAGCAATTTGATTCACTCGAATCAATTCATGAACATTATAGCCACGGTTTGCAAAGAATGCATTCCTTATTATATATAAATTTATTTGTTCATGTTACAACCGATTTAAAAACTTTAACCATTCAAGTATGCAAACGGGTACGCATACTTGAAATAGCCGGACCAAGTTTGGTTTTTGCCAGTATGCGAACGGGTACGCATACCTCCAAACCCAGCAGAAATTTCAGGTCACAAACCTTACGCCAGTATGCGTACGGGTACGCGCACTTAGGTTCCCGGACTTCTCAAACCAACAGGTACGCGTACGGGTATGCATACTATGGTTCCCGGACATGGATCACACATATGCAAGAGTGCACAACATGTTTATAATCCAATGTTGGTTAAGTGTTCTAAACTCTTATTTCAATCATTGAAACATTCTTAGAGGATGACTGATAAGCACGTAAGTGTGACACATTTTCACCCATAACTACATTATCTAGGACTCATTTTATTTCTAATAAAGTTGTTTTAAGTATTTTCTAGGAAATAAGATCTTGCGGCAAAATTGGCTCGAAAAGTGGTGTTTTACACCCCATGATAGAGTACTAAAGGCACCCCAGAAATGCACCGGAAGCACCCCAAAAATGTGTCGGAGGAACCCCGGAAAAATTACTATCTATGCCCAAAAATTACTATTTGCACCCCATAAGACAAGTGCTAAAGGGACACCCGTGCAGGATTAGGGGGAGGACATCTTCTTCTCAAATTCAAAAAATGAATTTTGGCGGGAAAACATTTTCATTAACAACAGATTTTTCGATCGGAAGTTGAAGGTGTTTGGGTGAGACTAAAAGGATGAAATTCGTTGGGTAGTTGTGATATGTCCTAACAAAGCTAGTATGGGTGTTTGTTTCGATCAAATTTGGATGGATAACTTGGTTTAATCCAAACAGGGAGTTGGAGGAAAAACATGAGCTTGCACGAGTTGTGAGGAATTTAAACATGTACTGCACGTGCTTGGAAGACTTAATCGATATTCTGGAGTGTGAAGAAGCTATAGAAGGAAAGAAATACAGCTGCAAACGCGTGGAGAAGCTAAAACAGAAAATTATTGCCGTGAGAATAAAAATAATAAAAAGAAGAATTTTTGAAGTTATGGAGGAGATTCGATGCATCTGTCGGGTATAAATAGGTTTCCTTAGTACCATACAAGGGGTGTGGAGAGTTTGGGGAGCTGAGGAGAGCTCAGGAGCGAGAAATCACGAGTTGCAGAAACTCGGGTTCTGCTGCTGCTGATGATGAACATCAAGAACACGAAGAACAACACCTGCTGAAGACAGTCGCTGAAAACAGTAAAATATTTACGGCAGTGGATAGCACTTTTCCAGCGACTTCGGAATAGTGACTACAACACTTTTATTATATCGTTCATTTTGTGACGCTTTTCATGCGTCACAAAATCCTGTTTTTCACTATTTTCTCCATTTTCACCATTGTAAACACTTTTTGAGCAAATAAAAAATATTTTGAGAGTGTCCATAATATGAGGAGCTAAACCCCAACACTGGGACGACGGAGGAGGCCGAACTTCATACATGGGTAAATTTATTTTATTCTTTTTTATGACTTTTGCACTAATATTAATTAAAATATGATTTTGATTAATTAGTTATTATTTTATTAGATGGGCCATGCTTGCTTAGATGTTTGATGTCCCATGCTTACGATTTATAACTAATGTTTTTATAATCTACCTTGGCAAGAAAAAGAGTCCATGTTTACATTTCTTGAGCTAAAATTGTTGAGAATAAATAATTGAACCTTATGTTATGAAGATTGGCCGAATCCTTAGTTCCAGTACCTCTTGCACCATTTGCAATATTATTGTATATTTTTATTAAATTTAAAAACTCGAATCTTTACAAGTCTTAGAGTTCGAATCCTATTTACCACTACTACAACAAAGTTGAAATCACATCAATGACAATAGCCGTTTTCACACACTATTAGCATCAAAGCAATTTTCAAGTTATTGAAATAATCATAACGAAACATTCCAAGTCTACATCAAATGATTTTATCACACAAACCATGTTAGATGTTACTCGGCGATTTTCACATGATCATCTTTTGAATTTCGTCAAGAATATAAGATGAACTTGGTTGAAGAGAAAGCTTACCAACACATATTTCAAGAAATATGTAAGCGAGTTAAACTCAGCTCGAAATCTCAAATGTGTATAATCGAAAACTATAGTAATACGACTTTTGTCTCAATATAGGAGATAGGGTAGAAATAGACTTTCCAAGTGACAGATGAGTTTCAGTCTCCACATACCTTTTGTTGATGAAGTTCCACAAGCTCTCCTTAGTAGTTCTTCATCTTAAATTGATGAACGTCGTGAAGTCTAATGCTTAACTACACAATCTATCCTAGTTCGAGACATTATAAATAGACTGGATATCAAGACTTATAGTTTTGATCACTAACATTGACAAACAAGTTTGAGATAGCAACGCTTGCGAGTTCGACCGAGCAGTGTTTTAACAATAACAGTGTTTAAGAGTATACATTTTGTCGCATTTTTGCTTTGTATATATATAACTATACTAGCCTATATCTTTTGTATGTACTACTTTCTTTTTATTTATATCTTGTGTGTTTCTAAGTTTATGTCAATTAATTGTTAAGGGTACTGTATACTTACTGCGTATCTGTACTTTGAGCAGTTCATGGGACTCTGTAAATCATTTTTGTGAATACCGAATATCGTTATAAAGTGTTGTGTACTTAATATGGATTTTGCCTGTTGTATCCTCATTTTGTTTTCTACCTCATATTACTTTTGAACTTATCTAATCTAGGTAATCCAACTGTGTTGGAAGCATTACTTGGACGTTGTTCATTTATGGGTTCCCTTGTTTTAAAAAGATAAAATTTGATTTAAGTTAAAAATGGTTTGTAGTAATAGCTACAAGTGGGTTTTGGATGGAGCTAGGGAATAAATGTTTTTTTTTCCTTTACGTTTAAAAACATGATCAGGACGTAACTTTTGTAAAAATATTAGTCTGGTCCAGATGCTTTATTGTTTGTATTCTTTGTATTTTGCGTATCATTTTATACTTCGAGTGGCGTACCGGGTTTGGCCTTGTTAAAAGGGTTAAAACCGAATCCTTTTAGACATAAATTTTCCGATCCGTTAAATTTTGTATTAGAGCACAAGTTCCGACTTACTGGGGTTGTGTTTTATTTTATGGTTTACTATAATAATTGATTTCCTACGGATGTATTTACGCTTTTTACTTTTGTTGTTCTTACATTTGAGTCTCTTGATTAGCGTAACTGTTTTTTTTTATGAAACTACATGGTAGCTGGAACAAAATGATTTTGGTAAAGCACTTTTCTTGAATCTTTATACAGTTGTTTTAAAGTGTCGTCTTGGTTTTGGGAATGCGGAAAATTTAACCAGATAACGTGATATACATTTCATTGTGTAGGTTAGTAATGCATATTACTAACCAATTATGAATCTGTCGCATGTCTTGTTTTATAGATACGACGATGTGCGAAATCTGTAGCCTTCTTCTACGGTAGAGGAAGTATCTCAGCAAAAGAACGGAACTCCTTAAAAATAATTTTAGAAAAACTAGTGAGTGCGTTGATGACTATTTGTCGATGTCGTTAAAGATTGTAGGCATCCGAGTACTTCAGTAGACTTGAAGATATTCAAGGAAATAATGGGAATGACAAAAAGTTTAGTGGGATTGAGGGTTTTTCCCTCGAAGTAGACTGGTGGTTGATGGGCATCGATAAGGAGTTTGATGATATGCAAGTACAGTAAGACGAGAAAGTTAGGCTTGTATTAAGGAATTGCATCTTTTTTCCTCTTACTCGATTTAATTTAACTTTCAATTGGTGCTAACTGATTTTAGACAGTGAAACCTTAGTTGTTGTTTTTTAAAGTATGCAGTTTTAGTTAAGTTAGAAATTGGTTTTGTGTTGTTTTATCTTGTTGATGGTGGATTTTTGACAAAGGCTAAAATCGTAAAATCATAACCTTGCATATTCCTGATCCAGTAATAAAACGAGTATGGAGACTCATGTCTCTCGTTTAAGCATGAAAGCTCATGCCACAATGATCTCTGACTGAGTGTATTGCCTCTCAGATCATCCATAAGAACCTCTGACTGAGTGTATTTCCTCTCAGAGCATACATGAATATGCAGTCTCTCAATTGAGACCGCGGCATATTTCATCAATACTGAACAAATTTCAGTAATCACTTTTATATAGAATCGAAAACGATTGGACGGCTCCTAGACAACGTGCCTGCTAGTATAGAGCAATAACGTATTCAGGATGTAACAATGTTTTCCCTGAATTTATAAAAGACATATGTATGGAATCTTAATGATTGGACGGCTCCTAGACAGCTTGCATGCTAGTATAAAGCGATAACGTCTTCAGGATTTAACAATGTTTTCCCTGACTATACAAAATAAATATGACGCTTCAATTAGCTCATATCGCTCAATTCTCGAATAATCATAATGCTCCTAGACAGCTTGCCTGCTAGTATAGAGCCATCAATTAATCAATTAGTTATTTCTAGTTGCAAGATTCATCAATTGAATTCCTAGAAAGAATTCTACGTTAATCATGATATTTCGTTACTTAGATTCATGTTTTTTCCCAGTAGAATTTCATGGGTTAGTAATAAATATTCAGCGTGCGGGCATATGGACCACCACCGAGTAAGCCCCAAAAAAATGGTGCGAGTGTACTTAGCAATAATGCACGAACGAGCACCCAAGCGCACGAACGATCACTCAAAAATATGGACAAACAAGGAAACCTATGCAAAATAAGGAAGAAAAATAATATAATAAAATAATAAAGAGGCGCCTGAAGGGACCGAGCCCACCGACCGGCCGGTCATGCCGTCATGGCCGGTCCCATGCCTCTTCCTTTTATTTTAATTTATTTTATTATTTTTCCTAATCTCATGAAAACTCCTTCATTTGAGTAAACTCCCTCGTTTGAGCAAAACTCTCGGTTTCTCCATATTTCCTTCACACGATGAAATATAATCAAAAAATAGGGAAAGGTGTCACGAGACCGGGCCTACTAGCTGGCCGGCCATGCCCTAGCCGTGGCCGGTCCCACACCTTATGATCCCTTATTTTATTATCATTACTATTTCCTTCATCTCATGAAACTCCTTCGTTTGAGCAAAAACCCTGGTTTTTCCATATTTTCTCAAATATTGCTCAAACGGTCAAAAGCCAAAAAGTCAAATGGTCACATCACCGACTAGGATTCTCCCGTAAATATAAAAATATTATTATTTTAATATCGATTGCACGAGCAATGCCCTACTCGCTCATTCGAGCAAAATTGATCTTCTGAAAATCCAAGACGTTGCTCGAACGCACGTCAGAAAATATCAAAATTCTCAGAATTGAGACACAAGCAACATGGTGACACGGGCATGTCAAATTGACCGACCAGGGTCGTCCCTTTGTCTTGCAAGAATCCGGTCCCACACATCTTCGTAATTTCACCTAATGTGTTCATATTGAGTTCAAACTTTTTTAAAATAATTTGGAATTTCATCAAACAAACGTCCGTCAGTCCCATGACCACCAAGGGCCAGTTCCATGCCCTCTTGGACGGTCCCTCATCTCTCCATAATTATGTTTTATTACTTAATGCTCAGACGAGCACTATTTTAATAAACGGTTAAACCAGCATTTAATCATTCTTTCACCAACTGGTCTGCAAAGGACTTTGGTGCTAGCTCATTCGAGCACCTGGGCGTTACATGGTCGGCTCATCATCCCATGTAGCCGGTCCCTCCACTTATTGATTTTCAGTAAATCATGAATTGATCAGCAATCGATAAAAATTAGGGTTTCGAATTAAATGCTCTATAAAGCATAATTTTGAACAGGTTCAAACACCACTATTTTTTTGTTAATCAAGCAGTCAACATTTTATGATATAATATTCGGTCCAGCTACCAATATTTTGAATTAATATTTTATTTGCAATATTTGCTCAGTTTATCAATGTTGATTCAACTATCAATATTTAATAATTCCTCAAACGAGCAATATTTGCTCAAACTAATAATATTGATTCAATTGTCAATATTCAGCAATTCATCATACGAGCAATATTCGCTCAGACGAGCAATATTTGCTCAGATTATCAATATTCATCATGTTGATTCAGCTATCAACATTCATTCGAGAACTACACATGTGTCTCAACAGAAATGCTCAATCCATGAATCATAGAGCATTCGTCAATCATGCTAAACTCAACAATATCAAGACTCATCGTCTAATCAAATCAACAATTGACTAACTAAATACACGTCTACCTTGCAGACTCCATAATCACGAGACATCAATCGTGTTACATGGGGGGATATTAACTAGGGTTTTGGGTTGGCGGCCTACGGCACGTGTGTTCACCCACGATAAGAATGTGATTAATTCGTGCAAGCGGTTAGAGGAGTTAGCAAAGTAGTGGGTGGACAATCAACCAAGTATCCGCACGATGAGTAATTGGTTTTAACACGATTTCCCACTTTCCCACTCTTTCACTCTAGCAACCGTCACACTTACTGGGATCAATGTGCCTACTATTCTTACAATATAAATGAGTTTCTGAATCCATGATTGAAAGAACAAGAACGCTCCTCTGAACAAAGAATTCTCATCCGCACAAGAATTCTCGTCTGAACAATCACTCTCAACAGAGAAAATCAAATCAATCAGAACTTATCTTATTTCTTCACGCAGAATACACAACACATACACAATCCTTGATCATCATTGATCTTACACACTTCTCATCTTTCCTCATACAGATTGACCAATCCTCTCTCGTGACCGAATTGACTCTGGAACGACCATTGTATTGGTTTAGGCCGGAGTCCTATAGATTGATCTCTCGAACTCAAAGCACTCTTATGCAGTGCATATGTTTGCAAAAGGTTAAAGCAATTTGCTCGGTCGAGGAGTCTCCTCCGCACGGTCGTCTCTTCACTTTCCCATAAAACTAGCAAATCGTTTTACCCATCAACATATTGGCGACCACAGTGGGAGATTAATCTCTCGGTTGTAATCCCAACTGTTAGAGAACTGCTCGGTCGAACTCGCAAGCGTTTCTATCTCAAGCTTGTTTGTCAAGTTTAGTTGCCAAAACTATAAGTCTTGATTTCTAGTCTACTTATAACTAAGTATCGGACTAGGATAGTAAGTGTAGTTGAGCTCTAGACTCCACGGCGTTCATCATGCAAATACTGAGAACTACTCAAGTAACTTGTGGAACTTCATCGACAAAAAGGTATGTGGAGACTTGAACTTATCTATCACTCAAAATTCTATCTATTCTATCTCCTATCTTGGGACAAAAGTTGTATTGCTATATAGACTTCGATTATACATATTTGCTATTTCGAGCCGAGTTTATCTCGCTTATCTATTTCTCGAAATATGTGTTGGTAAGCTTTCGCTTTGGCCAAGTTCATCTTTACTCGTAACGAAAGTCATGTTGATTATTTCAATAACTTGAAAATCGCTTTGATGAAAAATAGTTTGTGAATAACAACTATATAACATCCTCTAAGAAAGTTTCAATGATTGAAATGAGAGTTTAGAACATGTAACCATCTTTGGATATAAACATGGTGTGTTCTCACATTTGTGTAAAAGTCCAAAATCGGGAACCAAAAGTATGCGTACCCGTACGCGTACTTACGGTTGTTATAAATCTGGGTAAGTATGCGTACCCGTACGCATACTGGCGGAAAGTTCACGTCCGTGAATTTCTGCTGGAGTTTGAAAGTGAAAAACCAACTCAATCCGGTTACTTAAGTATGCGTACCCGTATGCATACTTAAGTAGGTTACTTTCTAAAATCGGTTTGTTCATGAACTAAAACATTTATATATTAAGGAATGCAATCTTTGCAAACCGTGGCTATAATGTTCATGAATCGATTCGAGTGAATCAAAACCGATTTTGCTTCGATTGTTTCTTGTATACTTCTATAAGATCTAAGCAATTGAACAAATCTCTAACTAGTTCATTTGAGTCACTTGAACTAGTTATGGTGAAGATGAATAAGGTTGATATGAATGTGCTCATATGGCTAACCCTTGGTTAACTATTGTTGAACCAACTAAGTGTACACGTTTAGGTACGGTTACACAAACCTAAATGAAGTTACATTTCATTTGTGTATAACAAGCTAAGCTCGATCTAACGGTTGAAAGATATTAGCTTGAATCTAATCAGGTTTTCATCTAACGGTGAATATTGAATGCTTTGTTACCAAGGTAACTTAGATTGCAAACCCTGATTTGGAGACTATATAAAGGAGAACTTTAGCAACTGGGAAACCTAATCCCCACACCTCCTGTGTGATACTAGTTGTATAAGCTAGAGTCTATTTTCCTGTAACCTTAGGTTTTTCACGAAACCCTGTAGGTTAATGACTTAAAGACTTCATTGGGATTGTGAAGCCAGACTCAACTATTTTCTCTGTAGTTGTGTGATCTGATCTTACTATTTCTATCGTGATTGAGTACAATCATAAGATTGGCTTGAGATTTATATCTCCGATAGGAAAGATAGAAAAGTAGTCACAAACACCTTCGTCTCATCGTTTGTGATTCCACAATATGTTATTTCGCTAATCGATTAATATTTCTAGGATGTTCTTCGGGAATATAAGTCCGGTATATCAATTGGTTCCAGTTCACCTTGATTTATCAAAAGACGAAACAAAACCCATAGGTATTTCTGTGGGATACATATTTATCTATTCCTATACACTTTTCTATGTGATACAGATTTGTTTATCAAGTCTTCGACTTTGGGTCGTAGCAACTCTTAGTTGTGAGTGAGATCAGCTAATGGAATCAAGTGCGTAGTATCCTACTGGGATCAGAGACGTAAGGAGCGTAATTGCACCTTGAATCAGTGTGAGATTGATTGGGGTTCAACTCAGTCCAGACCGAAGTTAGTTTGTAGTAGGGTAGTGTCTGTAGCGGCTTAATACAGTGTGGTGTTCAATCTGGACTAGGTCCCGGGGTTTTTCTGCATTTGGAGTTTCCTCGTTAACAAAACTTCTAGTGTCTGTGTTATTTCTTTTCCGCATTATATTTTGTTATATTGATCAATTGGTAAATCCAACCGTTGGTTGTTGATTGAAATTGATTGATCCTTGAACATTGGTCTTTGGTACCATTCAAGTTATCTCTCTTATATTCAATTGGGCTCGCAAATTATTATTTGTTTGATTGCGGATTGAATTAAGAGATTGAGATATAACTCTTTGATATACTTTTTATAAGATTGAGTCTAACTATCTAGTTGATTCTCTTGTAAGTATATTGGAGTTAGTCCATACAGATTGCTAAGCGAAATATTGGATGAGGTTGTTAGACCCACGCTTTTTCAATAGGTATCAAAGCTGGAAAACACGTTTAAAGACCTCATAAGTTTGTGTTTGTAGCAATCTGACTCTATGGACAGAAATTCTATCTCCATATACGTACCACCAGTCTTCGATGGCTCAAACTACTTGTGGTGGAAAATCGTTATGCGTGCTTTTCTTCAAGCTCGTGATTTTCAAATATGGGTACGTGTTGTTAATGGTTATGATCCTCCGATTAATACAGAAGGCAATGTATCGATACCTAAGGATATTGGTAGATATAGTCCAGAAGAAATCTTTGTTACAAAGAAAAATTCTGACGGCTTAAATGCTATCATAAATGCCATTACCCCAGATCTTCAGCATCATGTGATTACGTGCACAAAGTCTAAAGAAGCCTGGGATATCTTAGAAACTGTATTTGAAGAGAATACCTCTGAAAAATAAGCTTGGCTTCAAAACCTAAATTCTGATTGGGAAAACCTTTGTATGGCAGATGAAGATTCTTTTGATGAGTTTAATCACAAAGTGTCTGAAATTGTTAATGCATCTTTTGCATTGGGTAAGACTATTCCTGAAAAGGACATTGTGATGAAAATTCTCAGATCACTGCCATCTAGATACGATTCTAAGAAGCATGCCATCGTTGAAGGAAATAATCTCGCAACTCTTTCCAGAAATACTCTGGTTGGGAAGTTAAAGATCTTTGATCATGAGCATACATCCAAATCCGGAAAGGATGTTGCTTTCAAAGCAAAAAAAAAAACACTAAATTACTTGACAAAAGTAAAAGTGTTTGCATCTCTGAAGATGATCTTTCTGAGACTGATTCATCAGATGAAGATCTTGACAAGTCAATCTCCTTGATCACAAGACAGTTTAGGGACCTTCTTTTGAAGAGAAGTAAACGATTCTCCAGAGATAAACCCAGGTCATCAATTAAACCTCATAACCGTGTTCCTCCTAAAAACATGGATAATGATGAAACTGATGATGAGGATATGCCTCAGTGCTTTAAGTGTAAAGGTTTTGGCCATTTTGCAAATGAGTGTCCAAATCGTAAAAAATACACTGGGAACAAAGGTCTGGCTGCAACTCTTGATAAAATGTCTGACAATTATGATTCTAATGAAGACGAAAAGTCAAGTGTTGCACTTCTATGTGAAAATATTGATTTTGATAATTGTAGCAATACATACATCAATCTTGATATTCTTTCAGAATAAATCTCAACCAATCTGGAAGAAAAAATTAATCTACCTGTTTCTGTTGGAAACTCTTTTTCTGATTTTTCAGGTTCCACTATGTGTCTAGCCGCATACACGTCTCGGGCGTCTGAATCTTCTTCCAAGTTGACATGTCCTTATTGTTCTCTCAGAGGTCATGAGTTATCAAAGTGTTTCAAGTTCGAACACAAAATGAGATATATGAACAAAATTCTACGAAGAGCGAATCGATTAGCAAACAAGCTAAAACTTGTGCAAGAATCATCAGAGGTATGTAAACGCATCTCTTCTTCAAAGAAGTTAGTTTCCAAAGAAAAGACTAAATCATTCCAAGGGGTAAGTAAAAGAACCATTCTCCTGCAGCATCTATAAGGGAGAAAGGAAACGCTGTCATCATAGCCATATCGGCGTCTGCAGTTGCTTCCTTCAAACTAGTCATAACATGATGGAATTGTTGCAAGTGACGATTAGGATCTTCTCCCCCTAAACCTTTGAATTTGGGCAGCAAGTGAATCAATTGCGGCTTCAACTCAATGGTTCCATTCAGCTGAATACATAAAGGCTGGTGGTCAAGGTTTGGAGAAGTGAGCTCCTTGAGTGTTCTTGGAGCAGGTGGTCGACCTCCCATTATGTTGTCTTCCTCTTTGTCCGAATCTGAGAATTCACTAGGTGAAGAACTATGAGGAAGTGGAGTATTCACTGCTCGAATCAAGTCTTTTAGTAAAGTGCCCGAACGAAGACATATACAAATTGGACTTTGGTTTGCCCTCTCCACGCATTCACCAAAGAAATGGTACCTGAAATAAGATTTCTAAAAGAGTGATTTAGTAAACAGAAATTGTAACTAAAAGCAAAAATAAAAACCAAGAATAAAAATAACAACTAAACTTGCCACTGCCTCCCGGCAACGGCGCCAATTTTGAAGAGGTGTCAACTCGCAAATAATATTTTCTAATTTTCTTTACACTAGCCAGTAATATAATGAAAGCAGATTCATCCAAAGGGAGGTATGTTAAGCAAAAGTTGTTATGGAATTACTCTTAGCAAAGATGATTGTGTTGTAGTAATTCTGAAAATTGTAAATTGTATTCAAATATGAGATGAAATTGATTAAGGATTCATTCTTGACCACGGAATATAAACCAAATTGACATATAGCCACATTCTTTGCATTATCTTGTTACTAACAACCCTAGGATAATTAGTACGCTCAACTATCCCGTTATTATCTCTTAAGCTCACCGGACACGAAAGCGCCCGACTACCGGATTCTACTTATTCAAGTTACCTAGAGGTACGCTTACTAGGTATGATTCAAATAAGTGCTCTAAGTTTTGTGACATAAGATTGTTCCTAGTGATAAAATCAAAGGCTTGAATTACCTACTAGTGTCAATTTCTACATATGGGTACTTAACAAAGTCCCATCATCAATACCCGTATATTGCTACTTGTGTTTATATTTCTAGACAATTACGGGTTGAAGAAAATCTAAACTACCAATAGAATTATGCACAAACGATTCAATTTCGAACTTAAACCATTAACACATAACTCATAAACAATATTAGCATGGTAGAAATCAAACAATAACAAAAATAATGGAGCTATTGCATATCAATCATAAGTTCATATTTCGGGCTTTGAAATCGCCCTTAACCAAAGATTGTTTTAGCTACTCATAATAATGGAGTTCATCATAATATTATAGAAATAAAATAAAGAAGATGAAACAAACCCAAAGCAAACCCTAAGATATCCGGCTCTCTCCAAAACTCCAAGTAAAATACGTGATAATAAAGTTGTAGAAGACTTTTCCTTGCTCCTCTTGCTCCAAAATTAGCTTTAGTCTTCAAAGGTCCAATAGATGGAAGTCCACCAAGCCCATGTGTGAGAAAAACCCATGTGAAAATATGCTTAAAAGTGTCGCCGGAAAACTGGGTCCATGGCCGGAAACAGGCCAGAAAAGTCTCAGGGAACTAGAAGTTGTGTTGCCGGTCACTGTTCATCGGAGTCAAGTAACGGTCAACCGTCAAGGTTGACAGCTGACTAACTGTCAAACATCTGAGCCAGGTTCGAGTCAGTCACTGAATCAGAGCTGAATGGGCTGATTTAGCTGAGTAGGTTTTGGCCTGAGCCAGTTTGCACGGCCAAAGCTTGTGCTGCACCATCATTGCGCAACACCACTTCAATTCCAGCCATAGTGGCACATCACCTCCACAGCTGCAGCAACTTCATGTCTTTCCTGTAACCTTTCCTTTATCACTCGAACCACCAGTTCCTTGTCAAGCCAAAACTGCTCAATCCCATCTTGAGCAACACCAGCTAACCCATTTGCACATCCAATGCATTATAGCAGGAACCCTAATGCATTTCAATCACTAACACCTTCAATCCGTTGGTTGTAGCTTCACCAGCACTACAACTGCAACACAGACTTGTTCTTCTTCCCTATTACACAGCTCTACCATCTCAACCTCCACTTGCTCTCCCAGCTATAGCAGCTGCAACTGCAACCTCATATTAGCACAAGCATCTGTCGCTTTAACTCCATTTGTAATCCCAGTTCTGCTCAAATCCACCAGTACCTGCTGCTCAGTAGCATCTACACTCCCTGCACTACAACTTCTTAATCACCAACAATTCAGCATCGCCTCGTACCAATTTCTACAGCTTCAATTCTACCTGAACTTCATATACTCATCCAACATCTGATCAATCCCACACCATCGGTTCAAACTACATCTGGTTCCATTAATCTTCTCAGCTTCATTACTAGCTGCACATTTGTCCTAACAATTCATCTACTTCAGGTACAACCATTCATTCATATTACCCAGCTTCGCAACCTGTAGGAACCCATTTTAACAGCATCTCTTCCCTGTACAGCAACAACCATTTCAATCCTTGCCTAAAGCACCAACATATTATCCACAGTTCAAGCCATACAGCCCATTCCTGAAAAATCTTGCACCCTGTCACAACCTTGACTGAAATCTTTGCAAGAGCAGCCCATCTCTAGCCATCCTGAACCATCAATAGAACCACTATCTCCTTCTTGTTCAACTGCTATTCACAGCCTCAAATCTCTAAACCTTGTTCATTAACACAGAACTCAATTCAGCTATCCCTGCAATCTTCTACCTGTTACAAATCACAGGTCCATCACTCCCTGTACTTCAGTTCAGCTCAATAATAACAACTAATTTCTCCTCCATCTCCAACTTGTTAATAGCATCAGCAGAAACACCAACACACTTCCCTGTAAACAACCACCAAAAGAACCCTAACCTCAATCTTCATCAGCAACATCAGCTTCAGTGAAATCGCCTCATTCTCTAACAGATTTGGGGTTAAAACTCAATTTGAGTAAAACCCATCTTTGAATCCAAACCTAATCCTTCAAACACATCCTCAATATTGAATCTGACTTCAATCCCATCACAATCTTCATCTTTGTCTCAATTTCAGTAAAATAACCACATCAATTTCAGTTCTCGAGCATCTCGATTCTTCTCAGCATCAATTTCTTTCTTTCTGTGAGTTTTAGGCGCAGACGGAGAGGAATAAAAGCTAATGATAGATAATAATTTCCTCTCTGAATTTTAGGGTTGTGTAGGAATAAGGCCAGTCGATATAGCCACCCTTGTGAGGTAGATAAGGGGTACCCAGATGATGAATTGCTTGTCGGTTCCAGAGAACTGCCATGCCTATTCTCTTTCTTGCTCAACTGTAGCTAGCTCGCCTGTGAATTGGTCCTTTTGCTTCTTTTCGCTCCAAATGAACGCTTTCTTCTTCTTTGAATTCTTTCACCAAAAGCAGCCATCTTTTACTTCTCAAATCCACTTCTTCTCTTCAATGTCTCTTCATCACTAAAGCTGTCATGATTTTCAGACAGAATTTGCATCACTAAAGCCGACATGATTTTCAGACAGAGATGAAGAAATAAAAGCAAATAATGAGAAATAGTTCGCCTCCAACAGCATTGCACATGAAATGACACTTTTGTCATGTTTCTTCTTCTTTTGTTCCAAATGACTCTAAAGTACCTAAACACTCAAAAGCAAACATAAGATACATATTTTACAAGAAAACTTAGCAAACAAAGCATAAACAATAGATAAATATCAAGGTGTTTTAGACACCTATCAACGATTCTGCCTTTTTTAGGGTAAGAGTTGTGCGTACGTGAATCCTTTGAGTGTATAAAGGTTCCGTAACCTTACATTCCTTTTTCCTTCTCTAAGAAACTCTTTTGTCATAAGTTTTGCTTGTAGAGCTTGTTCTGAGAAATTCCTCTCACAAACCCATATTACTATGGAGACTCCAAGCATCATAACTTCTGATGGGGAAAAATGTTAATATGATTGTTAAGCCATCAATCATGAAGGAAAAAGACATTCCTCCTGTTTACCCAAACCTGAAAAGAAAAATGAGGAATGTGAGAAAACCAAGAGCTGTCCCTTCAAATCTTCAGAAATTTTCTGGTGTTCTTGAAGAATTGAAGGAATTAAAAAAGGAAGTGCATCAAATAAAGGCTTTTGTGTTTAAGACTCTTGAAATTCAGAAGGCCCTGGTTCGGCATCAGTCAAGAAGGTTTGTTGATATCAACTCCTTTCTTCATGAACCTTATGTCCCAATGGCTGTTGACGACAAGGAGTTCGGGGACGATAAAGAATTTTTCAAAGGTCTTAATGTCTAGGAAACTTCTTATGAGAATTTATTCTTGTGTTTTTAAGAAGGATAACTAGGGTTTGGAATAGCCATTATTATGAGTACACATAGCTATTTCCAACGATTTTTATCTTGCAATGTTTTTAGATTTATTTATTTAAATTCTAAAGTTTATTTGGAAGATGATTTTGCAGTATTAATCTTTATGATTTCATATATTTCACTTGTTATGGGATATATGTGTTTGCGTCCGTGAACTATAATTGTCCCATACGTGGTCAAAAGTTAAGTCTTTCATATGTCGGTATGCAAGTATTGATAAAAGATTGAATGAACTTTTGACAAACAAAAGTTAAGCCTATTATGTCATTATGCAAATATTGATGGAAGATAGGATGAACTTTTGTTTACAAAGATTATGTCTATTATACGTCATTGTGCAAATAGTGATGAAGAATATAATGAATCTTTGTTTATTCCGCAGTATTGATCTTCCCTGATCCACATTTTTATGTAATATACTGTGCGGCTTCGTAAGTTTTCTTATGTGAGCATTTCCGATTAAATTAATCATGGGTCCTCTTGTGGTTAATTTAATTGAGATTTTTGGATACAAATTCATATTCTTATATGATTTGTTAATGTCCAAAGAAATCCTTCTTTTCTTGTGAAAGTAAGGTCGCTCTTGTTGTTCTTTCGGGAATGACATTTTATGGGGGAGAGTTCTTAATTGAACTTGTGCTTAATTGCCAAATCTTTGTGGGGAGTGCGGTTGTGGAATATTATAGGGGTTATCTTGTATCATTATAAACTCCT
>JAJJMB010000989.1:750441-762172 GCA_023531105.1 Papaver atlanticum | reverse complement strand
CTATTGTTTTCTCATTGTTATGGCTACGGATCATCAACAACGATGATGCTGAACTGAACATCTTTAGAATCATTGTAGTACATGGAAGTGACGAAGATTTCGAGTAATGTTGAAGAACCAAGGAGATCAAGCATTTGGATGAGAAGCTACAAAGTTTATTTATTTTGTATTCCATATGTATTGATAGTTTTATCACTAAAATTGACAAAGGGGGATATTGTTAGAGCACTGCTTGGTCGAACTCGCAAGCGTTGCTATCTCAAGCTTCTTTGTCAAGTTTAGTTGCCAAAACTACAAATCTTGATTTCTAGTCTACTTATAACTAAGTCTCAGATTAGGATAGTAAGTGTAGTTGAGCTCTAGACTCCACGGCGTTCATCATGCAAAGACGGAGAACTACTCAAGGAACTTGTGGAACTTCATCGACAAAAAGGTATGTGGAGACTTGAACTTATCTATTACTCAAAAGTCTATCTATTCTATCTCCTATCTTGGGACAAAAGTCATATTGCTATATAGACTTCGATTATACACATTTGTTATTTCGATCCGAGTTTATCTCGCTTATCTGTTTCTCGAAATATGTGTTGGTAAGCTTTCGCTTTGGCCAAGTTCATCTTTACTCGTAATGAAAGTCATGTTGATTATTTCAATAACTTGAAAATCGCTTTGATGAAAAATAGTTTGTGAATAACAACTATATAACATCCTCTAAAAAAGTTTTAATGATTGAAATGAGAGTTTAAAACATGTAATCATCTTTGGATATAAACATGGTGTGTTCTCACATTTGTGTAAAAGTCCAAAATCGGGAACCCAAAGTATGCGTACCCGTACGCGTACTCACGGTTGTTAGAAATCCGGGTAAGTATGAGTACCCGTACGCATACTGGCGGAAAGTTCACGTCCGTTAATTTCTGCTGGAGCTTGAAATTGAAAAACAAACCCAATCCGGTTACTTAAGTATGCGTACCCGTATGCATACTTAAGTAGGTTACTTTCTAAAATCGGTTTGTTCATGAACTAAACATTTATATATTAAGGAATGCAATCTTTGCAAACCGTGGATATAATGTTCATGAATCGATTCGAGTGAATCAAAACCGATTTTGTTTCGATTGTGTCTTGTATACTTCTATAAGATCTAAGCAACTGAACAACTCTCTAACTAGTTCATTTGAGTCACTTGAACTAGTTATGGTGAAGATGAATAAGGTTGATATGAAAGTGCTCATATGGCTAACCGTTGGTTAACTATTGTTGAACCAACTAAGTGTACATATTTAGGTACGGTTACACAAACCTAAATGAAGTTACATTTCATTTGTGTATAATAAGCTAAGCTCGATCTAACGGTTGAAAGATATTAGCTTGAATCTAATCAGGTTTTCATCTAACGGTGAATATTGAATGCTTTGTTACCAAGGTAACTTAGATTGCAAACCCTGATTTGTAGACTATATAAAGGAGAACTCTAGCAACTGGGAAACCTAATCCCTACACCTCCTGTGTCATACTAGTTGTATAAGCTAGAGTCGATTCTCCTTTAACCTTAGGTTTTTCACGAAACCATGCAGGTTAACGACTTAAAGACTTCATTGGGATTGTAAAGCCAGACTCAACTATTTTCTCTGTAGTTACGTGATCTGATCTTGCTGTTTCTATCGTGATTGAGTACAATCGTAAGATTGGCTTGAGATTTATATCTCTGATAGGCAAAATAGAAAAGTAGTCACAAACACCTTCGTCTCATCTTTTGTGATTCCACAATATCTTATTTCGCTAGTCGATTAATATTTTTAGCCTGTTCTTCGGAAATATAAGTCCGGTATATCAATTGGTTCCTGCTCACCTTGATTTATCAAAAGACGGAACAAAACCCATAGGTATTTCTGTGGGAGACAGATTTATCTATTCCTATATACTTTTCTGTGTGATACATATTACTTTATCAAGTCTTCGACTTTAGGTCGTAGCGACTCTTAGTTGTGGGTGAGATCATCTAAGGGAATCAAGTGTGTAGTATCCTGCTGGGATCAGAGACGTAAGGAGCGCAACTGTACCTTAAATCAGTATGAGATTGATTGGGGTTCAACTACAGTCCAGACCGAAGTTAGTTTGTAGTAGGCTAGTGTCTGTAGCGGCTTAATACAGTGTGGTGTTCAATCTGGACTAGGTCCAGGGGTTTTTCTGCATTTGCGGTTTCCTCTTTAACAAAACTTCTTGTGTCTGTGTTATTTCTTTTCCGCATTATATTTTTTTATATAATTGAAATATCACAGGTTGTGTGTTGAATCGATCAATTGGTAAATCCAACCTTTGGTTGTTGATTGAAATTGATTGATCCTTGAACATTGGTCTTTGGTACCGTTTAAGTTATCTCTCTTATATTCAATTGGGCTCGCAAATTATTATTTGTTTAATTGCGGATTGAATTAAGAGATTGAGATATAACTCTTTGATATATTTTTTATAAGATTGAGTCTAACTGTCTAGCTGATTCTCTTGTAAGTATATTGGAGTTAGTCCATACAGATTGCTAAGCGAAATATTGGGTGAGGTTGTTAGACCCCCGCTTTTTCACCAACTTTCACAAAGATGGTCGATCTTAGATCGGATTTAACTACCCCAGAATCTGGTCAGAGTCTTTCGAACGGTGACGCTCTTCATGTTCACCCGAATGATTCTGGTAATATTCATCATTCCTACTTTACTACTCCCTTTCTCTCTGTCGGTGCATCCGATGAAGAAATTCCATCATTGGCTGAGCTTGCGCGGAGGCAAGAAATTTGGAAAGAAATATAAATCGATTGAAAGGAGCAATTGATAATATATTCAACTGCATGGTGGATCTGACAAGAATTTTGGGAGCTCAGGTGGTGGAACGTTCATCTCCTGACACCCCTAATACCAATATTCAAGCCAACAGTTTCACTACTTATGAGAAACCAGTGGAGCAAGAAGTCACACACCTGATCAAGAATTTATGTGAACTCCTGCACTTCTTCAGAGATCAACGTACGAACACGTTTGTTGCACTCAACCAAATATCATCTGACGTGCAGCTAATTCCGTCATCTCTAGCAGTCGAAGAAATATCCATGGTGTCTGAATATTCGATCAACAATATCACCTTCAGTTAAGAAGACTGAATGGCAGAAGAAAGACATAATCGAGCCTTGTACGTGACTGCTTTATCAAGGACTCTGGATTCAGGAGAGCTCTCGTCGATACAGGCGCTTCTACAAATCTTATTCCTATGAAGACTCTCAAAGCATCCAAGGTCCCACAGAGTAAAATTTTCCGTCATCCCATCTTGATGACAGGTTTTGAAAGAAGCCAGAGTCATACATATGGATATGCATATGTAGACTTGAAAGTAGGACCTATTCAATCAATAGTCAAATTTCACATGATTGAGCAAGAACCTGATTATCATATGATACTCGGACAACCGTGGCTCCATGACAACAAGGTGGTTCCCTAGACATACCATCAATGCATGAAGGCTCTACTCAACAACAAGATCGTTCGCGTTGCAGCTTCATCATATCCTTATGCTCCATTCTATGATGCTGAGTTCCTTGAACCTCAAAAAAGCATCCCTGAACCTCCAAGCAAGATCTACGGCACTCCTCTCCCAAGATGGAAGTCCATCGAGAAAGCTACTGACAAACCATCATCTTCAATAGTTGATGATAAACCCTCCAGGCCACCTGCTACACCTCTCAAGCGCCACAAAGATCAGGTCTCAACTCATACTAAGAAATGATCTAAATTTATAGCCAGTCATGATGCATAAGGAAGGACCATTTACCTCCGACGCAAGGATTAGCAATTAACAAGGGAGGTCGATGAAAAGTCTCCCCGCCCTGAGGAATCATGTCAGAGTGAACAATCACCTGATGAAGAAATTCAAGATTCTCCACTGCAATTGCAAGATGGCACTGACTCCACTACTGATGATCTTGAAACAATCAACATCGGAATGGAGGATGATCCAAGACCAATCTTGATTAGTTCCGCACTGTCACCAGAGGAACAAACAGAATTGATAAGTCTGCTAAAAGAGTATCAAGATATCTTTGCTTGGACGTACGAGGAAATACCCGGTCTGGACGATAAATTAGTCACCCATCATCCGCACATCACTCTCGACTCCAAAGTTGTCAAACAACCACCTAGGAAGTTCAGACATGAAGTCGAGGAACAAATCAAAGTCGAGGTTCAGAAACTACTAGCAGCAGGATTCGTCAAACCCATTCAACATCAACCGTGGATGGAAAACGTTGTCCCAATCAAGAAGAAGAATGGTCAAATCAGATGCTGTGTGGATTTCAGGAACCTAAATAAATGTTACCCGAAGGATGATTTTCCCTTACCCAACATTGATATGCTCGTCGATGCAACCAGTGGTCACGGTATGTTCTCATTCATGGATGGTTACAACGGATACAACCAAATCAAGATGTATGAACACGATGCCAACAAGATTGCCTTCCGGACTCTCATTGGGAATTTTCACTACACTGTGATGCCCTTTGGATTGAAGAATGCAGGTGCTACCTATCAACGAGCTATGACTGCAATATTTCATGATATGATGCACAAGCTAGTGGAAGACTATGTCAATGATGTGGTGGTGAAGTTGAAGACTCGATCATCCCACCTAGGAGTTTTGAGACAAGTCTTCGAAAGATGCAGGGAATATAAGTTAAATATGAATTCTCTGAAGTGCGCTTTTGGTGTCTCCTCCGGAAAATTCCTAGGTTTCCAAGTCACTGCTGAAGGGACCAAAGTTGACCCAGACAAGACGAAAGTTATTACTACCATGTCTCCTCCACACACTATGAAAGAGCTTCATGGGCAATGTAAATTACATTCAACGTTTCATTCCGGGGTTAGCTCAACTCATTGCTTCATTCACCCCTCTACTGAAGAAAAGAGTCGATTTCGCATGGACGACCGTCCAACAAGATGCTTTCCAGAAAATACAGCAGATATTATTATCACCTGTTGTCATGAAATATCCGGTGCAAGGACGACCATTAATACTCTACACAGCCTCCAGCGATGTTGCTGTCGGAGCTCTCCTTGCTCAAGAAGATGAAGAAGGCATCGAACGTCCGATCTACTACTTCAGTCGTACAACGAGAGATACTGAACTCCGATACCCAAAGGCTGAAAGAGCATGCCTAGCATTGGTCCATGCAATCCAGAAATTCAGATATTATTTGCTATCAAACAGAGTTGTGCTCATCTCAAAGCCGACCCTATAAAGTTCTTGTTATCAAAACCAGCTTTGATAGGGAGACCGGCAAAATGGCTACTTCGTATTTCATAGTTTGACATAGCATGTGTCCCACCCAAAGCGATCAAAGGCAAAGCAGTTGCAGACTTACTTGCTGCCTTTCCAAGAGAGGACATCACAATGCTACATGAAGACGTACCCGATGAATTTCCAGAGTTTTCAGTTGTTAAAGAAGAAACATGGTTATTATACTTTGGTGGATCTGCCACCCCTAGTAACGACACTATAGGAGCGGGCGTGGTGCTAGTATCTCCATTCAGTGAAGTCTTCTAACACTCATTCAAGTTGGATTTCCATTGTACCAACAATTCAGCAGAATACGAGGCCTTCTTGTTAGGATTATCCTTGGCTAAGCAAGCGGGAGCAATGTACCAGGAGATAAGAGGAGATTCAAAGCTACTAGTCAACCAAATTAATAGAGTATACTCTCTCAAAGAAGTAACACTTTCCCCATTCAGAGCCGAAACACAATGACTTTTATCTCATTTTGCCGATGCAACGATCGTCCATACTGGTCGAACCAACAACCGGCATGCTGACTGTCAAACAACCCTCGCCTCCAAATTACAGTTTGAAGGATAATAGAAAGCCATCACAGTGCAAAGACTTGTTGTGTCGTCCACCTGGCTCACTCAAGTCGAGGATATTCAAGCAAGCGACTGGCGAATACCTATCATTCATGAATTGAGCAGTTCTCTTTCAGAAGGGAAAATCAGCCTCAAGGAATTAAAGAACTTTTTTCTGCTTCATGGAGCGTTGTACTACAGGAATCCTGATGGGTCTTTATCACGATGCCTTGGAGACAAAGAAGTAAGCGAACAACTCAAACGCACGCACGAGGAAATATGTGGACAGACTCTGGTGGTGAGACTTTACAGAAGGCTTCAAAGGATTGGATATTATTGGCCTTCCATGGAGGCTCAATCAAGAGCTTTGCAAGGATCGTGTCCCGATTGTCAAACGCCTCCTCATCATTTGGAGGCTTTGACAATCCACCATACTGGGGACTGGAGAGAACCTTACATCAAGTACCTTTGTGACAATAACTTGCCATCAGAAAAGAAAGAATCAATCAAACTCACGCAGGGAGCTAAAAGATTTGTCTTTCTTAATGGAACCTTATTCCGTAAAAGCTTCAGAGGAAACTTGCTGAGATGCTTAGCCAAGCATGAAACTTCAACAATTTTGAAAGAAATGCATGAAGGAGAGCATCAAGGAAAGAGGAAACTATTCCTCCAGATTCATGAGAAATATTACTGGCCAACCATGGAAGATGATGTAGTCGCATACGTTCAGAAATGTCACCAATGACAAATCCATGGTAATCTCATTCACACTCCTTATCTCTCATTACATTCTGTGACCAGTCCATGGCCTTTCTATAGCTGGGGACTAGATATCATCGGGTAGATCAATCCAGCATTATCACAGCAACTGAGTATTTCACCAAGTGGGTTGAAGCTATCCCTCTTCGAAACACCACTGGGGTCACGATTGCTGCCTTCATCAAGGAATACATCATATATAGATTCGGCGTTCTTAAACATATCATCACAGATAATGGAACTCATTTTTTCAACAGACATGTGAAGAAATTTCTCGAAGAATATGGTATCAAACATGTTTTCTCTACACCATACTATCCCCAAGGAAACGGACAAGCAGAGAGCACCAACAAGACTTTGATCTGGATTCTCAGTCGAACAGTTCATGATAATCCTCAAACGTGGCATGAACAATTTCCTATGGCTTTATGGACTTATCGAACCGCACAAAAAACTCGATCGGAACTTCACCATACTCCCTCGTCTATGGAGCCAATGCCATACTCCCAACGGAAATCAAAATTCCTTCAGCAAGGATTGCAACATCCAGTGGAGTACAATGGGACGAAGCCGAAGTATCCAATTCAAGAATTGCTGAACTGGAGATGCTCGAGTCAAGGAGGGCTAAGGTAGATAAATATGTGGAGGCTTACAAACAGATGATCTCCAGAGCCTACAACAAAATGGTAAGACCTTGAACATTCCAAGTAGGAGATTTGGTATTAAAAATAGCAAAGCACATTCAACAAGACATGTCCAGTTGATATTACAAGATCTTAGCTGTTAATGGAGGAGTGGAAGGAAATATAATCAACGGTAAATGGCTCAAAGCATATTACGCCTGATCAACAGAAAACAATTACTTTTTCATCATTCAATCATATTTCAAAAATGTAATTTATGTTCCTCCAAAGAGCGTACAAAATGCTCGTTTGTTCATTAAGCATTTCATCAATTGAACAAAATTCCTTCACAACATGATCAATTATTCTACCTTACTCAAAAGAAAAGCCTAAGCCTACTCAAAACAAAAATCATAAACGCTCATCTAGAGCATACCATCCAATAACAGATAATTTTTACTGGACATCATTTTCAACTTTGTGTGGAAGTTTTCGGTTCTCACCCTCAGATCTTCAATCTCCCTGTGTACCCTTATTGAATCTAGAGCTAATGCTCTCTCCTCATCCATGATCGCAATTGAAGAGGAGATCATATTGGCAACAATGGCAGCCCAATCAATCTTGATAATATCAAGACAACGACGAAACCAGCCCATATTGAATTTCAGGATCTCACAATTCGAGATCATGTCATTCCATCTATGAAACTCATTGTTCCTGACATCACGCAAATTTTTCTTAATCATCTCATCGATGATGGGAAATAATCCAGCAACTGTGGTTAAGAGAATTGGCAGAAAATCTCTCCATACTTCCGTGGTAGCGATGTGCCCGTACTTCCTCCGGATTTTGGTGTAAAATGATGCATAACACTTGGGAACGATGAAGCCGCCGACAAGCTGGTTATCTAGGCAAGAATTTTCCATGGGGATGTCAAATGGAAGACTGGACGTTGGATACTCACAAACTGGAACTTCAAGATCAGCGTTTACAAAGTTGATTGAATCATCACTAGCATGATCGTCATCATCAGCTACAACTATAGACTTTCCATTTCTTCTCTTCTCCTCTCCAACAACATGAATATCAACCTGCAATAATAAATCACTCAAACTCAACAGGGGTTTGGATAAACGTTCGTTCAAGGAAAACCTCTACCAAAACTCACAGATGTTCCAGCATGCACATGAGCCGTTTTGAAACGAGCAAGGATTTTAACAGTTCGTTTGGGTCTCAAGTTATACGGAGAAGAAGAGGAAAGTCAGTCACCCTGGTTCATCTGTAAAAAATATTTTATTTTCAATTAGCCACTGATTACACAAAAGAAAAATAAAAGAAAAATAAAAGAAGAATACTTCATACCGGGTTAGGTGCTTCAACTCCCTTCCTTGGTGGAGATACGCTTTGATAAGATGAGCTACCGTCAGACATATTGCTACAAGGTATGATGATGGTTAAAATTTCTTTTATACGATGAAAATCGGGAATAGAATAAAATATTTGCGTAAATGATAAACCCTAAGTCTTAAAGATATACAAGACACAGTGGATACTTATCTTCTACGAAGAGTCAAATCAGTTGCGAGTTTCACTGAAACCCTAAATTCCAAGCAAGATCAATACTGGTGACACGAAGGAAAGTGACGCACTGGGGACTAACAATGATCGAGGGATGCGGTCAGAGGTCAACACCATAGTTTGTGAATGATCGTTTAAGCGTATTACACGTTTTTTCCCAACTCAAGCGATGTTTTCATAGTCTAGCACTTTTTACAGACGGGGATCACTAAACAGGAGTCTATCAAATAATTATAATTGATTGTGGCACATGAACATTGGTTCATTCCATTCAGTTCGATTGAAGGCGCAAGATAAAAGAATTGAATGCATAATAAAAGGGTTTTCACTCAAAAAATCCTAATTCAAAGCAAAGTTGCTCAAATGATAAAGAAGATATCTACTATGAAGACTAAAAGACATTGAAATATTCAGGAAGATTGCAAGAAAGACTAATCATCAGAGTCATTGTTGTCTTCACGATCATCATCTTCCGTAGATCTCCCTTCGAATTCTTCTTCGGAGTCATCTCTGGAATTCTCACCAGAAACTTCCTCCAAGTGATCGTTAGGATCGTTGTACATTGCATCCAAATAGTCATCTTCTTCACATTCGGCTCGGAAATAAGCCCTAGCCAATCGTTCAGCCCTCATACTAGGTGGATATGGATTAACCTTGCGTTCGACAGGTTGCCAGAAAAACTCGGCTTCGTTCACATATGAATCTGAAGCTACACCGTCAACACGATATAAGATTTCATCTTCAGCTGCTAGCTTTGTCTGTTGAAGTTGACGCCGTTTTTGATAAGCTGCGAGCTTTTCATCTTCGGTTTCTCTCTTTGAAAACCTATCACGGGAAACTTTCAGATGATCCAGAGACATACTGTGTATCATCTTTTGGGCATTTCTTAGAAATTGAGCTACCTCGGCACGCGCATCTGCAAAGGTTTTCATCTTTGGCTTGGCCATGTAAAGAGATCTTACCATGTTTCATAGTTGTTGCAAATTTTCTTTGTTACCAATTTACTCTTCGTCACCACACACGACCAATTTGGAAAATTAAATCATAGGCTATGTTCTTTGTCTTCTAGTTATATTGCAAAAGACTTCCCCGCGATAGAGTAATTCACATTTGACAAAGTGGGGGTATAACAACCTCACCCAATAATTCGCTTAGCAATCTGTATGGACTAACTAAAAGATACTTTTAAGAGAATCAACTAGACAGTCAGACTCAATCTTAACAAAAGTATATCAAAGAGTTATATATCAATTTCTCGATTCAATCCTTACTCAATAAAATAGAAATCTGCGAGTCTAATTGAATACAAGAGAAATTAACTTGAACGATACCAAAAACCAATGTTCAAGTATCAATCAATTTCAATGAACAACCAAAGGTCGGATTTCCCAATTGATTGATTCAACACACAACCTGTGATATTTCAATTATATAACAAACTATAATGCGGAAAGGAAATAACACAGACACCATAAGTTTAGTTAATGAGGAAACCGCAAATGCAGAAAAACCCCGGGACCTATTCCAGATTGAACACACACTGTATTAAGCAGCTACTACAAACTAACTTCGGTCTAGACTGTAGTTGAACCCCAATCAATCTCACACTGATCCAAGGTACAGTTGCGCTCCTTACGTCTCTGATCCCAGCAAGATACTACACACTTGATTCCCTTAGCTGATCTCACCCACAACTAAGAGTTGCCACGACCCGAAGTCGAAGACTTTAATAAACAAATCTGTCTCACACAGAAAAGTCTACAAGAATAGATAAATATGTCTCCCACAGAAATACCTACAAGTTTTTGTTCCGTCTTTTGATAAATCAAGGTGAACAGGAACCAATCGATAACCCGGACTTATATTCCCGAAGAACAGCCTAGAATTATCAATCACCTCACAATAATCTTAATCGACTAGTGAAACAAGATATTGTGGAATCACAAACGATGAGATGAAGATGTTTGTGATTAGTTTTCTATCTTTCCTATAAGAGAAATTAATCTCGAGCAAATTTTATAATTGTACTCAATACGATAGAAACAGCAAGATAAGATCACGCAACTACAGAGAAAATAGTTGGGTCTGGCTTCACAATCCCAATGAAGTCTTCAAGTCGTTAACCTACAGGGTCTCGGTAGAAACCTAAGGTTAAAGGAGAATCGACTCTAGCTTATACAACTAGTATCACACAAGAGGTGTGGGGATTAAGTTTCCTAGTTGCTAGAGTTCTCCTTTATATAGTCTCCAAATTAGGGTTTGCAATCTAAGTTACCTTGGTAACAAAGCATTAAATATTCACCGTTAGATGAAAAGCTGATTAGATTCAAGCTAATATCTTTCAACCGTTAAATCGAACTTAGCTTGTTATACACAAATGAAATATACGTTATTTAGGTTTGAGTAACCGTACCTAAACGTGTACAAGTCGTTGGTTCAACAGTAGTTAACCAAATGGTTAGCCATATGAGCACTTTCATATCAACCTTATTCATCTTAACCATAACTAGTTCAAATGACTCAAATGAACTAGTTCAAAAGTTGTTCAATTGCTTAGATCTCATTTAAGTATATAAGACACAATCGAAGCAAAATTGGTTTTGATTCACTTGAATCGATTCATGAACTTTATAGCCATGGTTTGCAAATATGCATTCCTTAGTTTATATAAATTTAAGTTCACGAATAAACCAATTTTAGAAAGTAACACACTTAAGTATGCGTACGGGTATGCGTACTTAAGTAACCGGATTTGAGTTTGTTTTGGTTTCCAAACTCAGCAGAAATTCACGGACGTGAACTTCCGCCAGTATGCGTACAGGTACGCATACTTAGGTAACTGGATTTAGTTGGTTTTGATTTCCAAACTCAGCAGAAATTCACGGACGTGAACT